>JZKD02S2429540.1:162212-187052 GCA_000966675.3 Picea glauca
AATCTAGAGCTAACAGATTTCAAGCATGCCATGCAATCTGAATTTGAGATGACAGATCTTGGCATCATGAAATATTTTTTAGGCATTGAGGTTCATCAATCAGCCAAAGGAATTTGTGTCTGTCAACAAAAGTATGTAGCAGACATCATCAAACGGTTTCGCATGGAAGGATGCAATCCAGCAGAAACCCCCATACCTTTAGGCACAAAGTTGAGCAAGAATGATGAAGGTCCTACAGTGGATTCTACTTTATACAAAAGTTTAGTTGGCAGTTTGTTGTATCTTACAACAACTAGGCCAGACATCATGTATGCATCCAGCCTTGTTTCTAGATTCATGGAATCACCCAAGGATTCACACTGGAAAATGGCAAAACGAATTTTGAGATGTGTAGCAGGAACACTACATTTTGGCTTATGGTACACTACATCTGATTGTAATCAACTCTCTGGTTACACAGATAGTGACTTTGCAGGCAGCCTAGATGACAAGAAAAACACATCAGGATATGTTTTTCAACTAGGCACGAACCTGATTTCATGGGCATCGAAGAAGCAGCCGATTGTATCAATATCTTCTGTAGAGGTAGAGTATGTAGCTGCTACCTCAACTTCTTGTCAAGCTGTATGGTTGAGAAGATCAACTTGCTGACATCTTCACCAAGCCACTAGAAAAGTCAGTTTTTGATTTTCAGAGACAACACTTAAGCATAGTCAGTGCTGCTGATTGTAACTATTGAGTCTAAGAGGGAGTGTTAAATATATTGTACCCTCAACAGTCTGACTGTACACTGCCAGCTGTACTGGACAGTTGTACTTTCTATTCTTGTCTTGCTTGAGCATATATAGCTCAACCATCTTACATTGTAATAAAGTTCTCTATCTTCTGAGTTCTGTACTTCTTCATACATTTCAATATACTGTTCTATTCTTTCTCTCTGCATTTCTCTTTGCTCCACAATTTATCAAGAATAGACCTTTAGTTTAGGGTACCATCGCTGGAACCCTATACCAGAATTTCTAAAAAGAATGTTAATTTTTTATTTGGGCCTCTGGATATCTAGTGTCTACTCATTGATGCAAAAAGGATTCTTAAATATTGAATACATATTTAAACCCTGACGGAACTGAGCGTTCCTTTTTATATAAGCCTAAGAGATTATGGTTGGATCTTCACTCTCACAATCATCATCGAGATCCCTTGACTGGGATTTTCCACCTGCATGTGGAGATCCTTTTCGCGTTGTCTCTTCTTTCAGAAGTTGATTTCGATTTTTTCTCTATCAAGTTTATGTCGTTCATGTTGTTCGACTCTTGCAACCCCTCCACCATGAGACCTCCTGGGCGAAAGGAACGTTGGGTGGTTATATTCCCTTCGTAAAAACTGACCCTTATTCCCTGAGAAGGTGATACGGTGGTGTGAGATGTCCCTTCCACTATTACCCTAAACAGATTTTTTTTAATTTGATTTCTAGCCACAATGATCGCTACTAAATCGCTTCCCAACCAGATTAGTTAGTGATGTTTCTTTTTCATTTTATTTTTTCCAAAAATCAATTTTGGTTTTCCCTTTTCAGCTCAACAAATGACTTCACATGTTCGCTTCCCAGCAATGGCATTCTTTCTTTCACTGTCCTTCCTTAAGGGACAACAGTTTAAAATTCCTTGCTTTGCTGCCTGTTCCTTTATTCCCAAGATTTAGAAGCTAGTGCCTGTTCACTTCTTCAAAGCGACTGTCATGACTTTTAAGGAGATAAGTTTAGCATATGAATTCTTACTCTTTTTGTCTAAATAAAAAATCTGGTCTTCTTCAAATTCCTTATAATTGGATGTGTAAAGTCGCTTGGTAACCCCTTCAGGATACTTGTTATGATCTTTTATTATGGTAGTCTTTATATATATAGAAATGAAGTTGGTGTAAATCCCTACCTTTTGTTTTAATATATTTTTGACCTCCCTTCATAGTCTTTTGGATATGTAATAAGGTACTTGAATCGTTAAGTCTGACCTTAAGAAGAATCGTCCTCCAATGATTCTTATAATTTAATCATCAAATAGGTATCATTTCAATATCCATCATTCTTAATAAGGTTCGATTCCTCTCTTATTTCTTTAAATGGGTCTGCAAGTAGCTCAAATGCCTTTATTGTTTTTATGATGGATTTACTGCAATTTTAAAAAGGAGTACTTAAGTGGCATTGAAATCCTCATGTTGTTCTTAAGGAAGATATAATCTTCTTAGAGGATTCTATCGTGGGAAGGGTAACTAGTAATTGAAATTACTCATTTATTCTTGCATAAGATATATCATGTTAGTTAGTACATAGATGAGTTACCTAGGGGTGGTATTAATGTAGAAGTTGAATCTTGTTGACGCTTGAACTTGATTAATCCTAACTTGACAAGATACTAATGATGATTAGAATTAGATACCTAATCACTTATGGGATTGCGGTTTCTACCTTTTGTGTATTATTCTCTTACTCAATTGCACTTATTATTGACGTATGATTGATTAAGTAATTATATTACTTGCATGCCTTGAAATTGATGTTGATATATGATTGATTAAGTAATTAGATTACTCGTGCACCTTGAAATTAATGTTGATGTATGATTGATTAAGAAATTAGATTACTCTTGCGCCATGAAAATAAAATTGATGATTACCCTTGCACCATGAAATTAATGTTGATGTATGATTGGTTATGTAATTAGATTACTCTTGTGCCATAAACATAATGTTGATGTATGATTGATTAAGTAATTAGCTTACTCTTGCGCCATGAACATAATGTTGATGTATGATCGATTACGTAATTAGCTTACTCTTGCACCATGAAAATAATGTTCATGTATGACTGATAATATAGCATGGAGTTATGAGTTGTGATTGATTAAGGGGGGAATAGATACATCCTTGTTCCTTAGAACAATTGTCATTCCTGAGACCTTAAATGGTCAAAATCAATTGGATGAATCATGGGATTGAGCGTTTTTTATGTGTCTTGGAGGTCCTAGCCATGCAGGGTAGGTTGGGTGGGTAGTTATTTATTACTCAGTGACATGGTTGATAATTTATTAGTATTTTCTTCACTTGATCGTGATGTGTTGACTTGCGTCGCTCTTTATGTTTATGTGGATTATGCATCGCTATTAATTATGTTAATACATTGATGAGATTCATTATTAATTATGATGATGTGTTGTTGGAGATGCTATTAATTATGTTGTGACGATTCTAATATACAAAATAAATAGATATATATTTACCTTTTGTACATCGTTGTTGTTGTCATAACGGAGGGAGGGTTACAACATGTTCCAACAAGTAGTTCATTTTAGATTGTCACACATGCACGTGCCATTAAACTTGAATCTACTATATTTATAAGTTTTATATATCCAACTTACAAGTACATCTACAAGTTGTTTAAATATTTAAACATAAAAATTACCTTCTCTAACAATCAGAAGCTCTATTTCCATCAACTGACACTATAGTTTTGTTTTTCAGAGAGTTCTTTCGGATTCATCGCATAGGTTTTTTGATTTTTGACGTTTTGGACCAAACTAGTGTGGTCCATAGTTTCATTTGATTCCATCTCCTTTGATCTTTCAAGTGAAATTTTCTCTTTTATATTAAGTTTGGCATGTCTCCAAGATTTAACATATTGCGCATTTTGTTTTCGCAAATCTCTATGGATTTTGTGTCCTCTATGCAAACTAAACACAAACAAGATTCATTTCTTCTATCAAATACAAACACATTTTCATAGCGTTTTTTTTTAACTGAATGCACTTTTTGTGTCCTATGTATTATATCGGATTCATATGGGATTGATCTATTTACATCTTGGATTCCAACATACCAAAAAAATCTGCACAAGACAAGAACTTGTTAACTTGAAAACTATCAAGAAAATGATTGAAGATCATATAAATTTGAACACGTGAATAAAAATATATTGTGTACAAGTGTAACATGAAGAAGTCACACCAGGCATATGCATGCACACATACTGATTATTTTCATGGCTTAGCATCATTTTGCACCATTCAAAAACTTGATCAACGGATTGAAATCAATTAGCATGAGGGTTCATCTGATACATTTGAAGTGATCATTTTACACATACCCCTGCACCGTCGTGCTCTCCTTTTCCATGACCAGTCTAAAAAAAATTCAAACAATGTGTAATATTTGATTTCTTATGAAGACGACACAACCAATAGAATGATCGTGAAGATTTGAACTAATCCACACATCCATCTGACCATATCCAATGTCCATCAAATATGATCCCATGTTCTTTCAATGAATCATAAAATTTATCAAAAAAATGTTGTACATAATGTGTATCATGTGCTCGATCATCACTTATATAAAAGTGATTTTCTTTAATAACATGTTGATTGTCATTGGTTCTTTCTATGTTATCAAGAATCCATTGAGCATGTCTATATAGAACATGGACAAATATAGTGATTCGATCGGAATGATAATATTCACTCTGTATTTATTTTTGTGTAGCAGATGTGTAATTCTTTGCAAAATCAACTACAGACAAAATTGTCCCTGGTGGAAACACTTCATGAGATTGTTTGAATTGTAGGTATATCCATCTATCTATATGTGAATGCTTGGTGTATTTATAAATTTCTTCCTCAAACATCATAAAAAATCCACTCACAGAGATTTTATCTACTTTCAAATCAATCCTTTTGGAAATAACATTTGAAGAATGTGGAGTTGTGTTGCTGAAATATTCATATTTCTTCCAATTGACTGTTATATTAGAAAATTATTGATCATCCATATCAATAGGATAATTTGAGTGAAAAAAACTTAGATTTCCACAACGATCAGATTTCTTTCCACCAACAATTTGTTTTTGGTAAAATAATTCATCACCTTCTCTTTCACATAGAATTTTAGATATAAAAGCACAGAATGTGGAAGGAGGAGGTGAACTTGGCAATAAAGTTTGACCGAAATCAAGAAAAGTGTCGTAATATAACTCAAATTCCACATGATAATGACAACAACAAGTGTCATGAACAATGATGGGTCTAACAAACCATGGTCTTTGTTGCACAAATGTCTTAATGGAAATTTTAACTTCTTTGTGCTCTTCTTTGAACTTTTTGAACAATTCTATTTGTGTCATTGGAAATATATGTTTTGTATGTTCTTCATATTGTTTTCATGTTATTCTTCGTCGCAACACATCCCTTGTATGTGGTGAAACACGAGATTTTATCAACCAATAATTACGGGCCGATTCTTTAACATTTTCTACAAGTCTATCTTTGTAGGGTTGTCTAGAAATAACTGTCCAACAAGCAAGTTCATCATTTGCATCTATTTTCAATCGTAATTTTCTATGCTTGTACAATGTTTTTCTTGAGGTTCCCATCGCTTTTTCCATGTGTTGTGTCAAACGATATTTTATATTTTTAGATGAAATAATTGTTATTGGTATCACTCTACGTGCAACACTAACATCCTTTTTTCGAGATTTTCCAAAATCTTTTAATACACTAGTTATATTTTCAAAGACATTATATTTCACCTTTGTATCTTTTGTTGAATTTTGAATACCCAATAATGATGTAGCTTCTTTTAACTTTATTGATTTTATTAGATAGAGTAAAAGTTGAGCTTGTACTATTACTGATTCATCTTTGAAAAAAGTATTATACATATTCGTAACACGATATATTATATAATGATTAACTTATTTCTTCCCAAATTTGTCAGTATCAACATTTTCTAATATTTCATCATCAATGTTGATAGATTCTTCTACATATTTCAATTTAAAGTTTATATTAAAAAACAAAAACCAAACATAAATTCACTAAACTATATATACAAGTGTTCATCTTATATTATCTATATATTTATGTACATACCAATAGGTGATTCAACTTATGCTTCAATTTCGGTTTCAATGACTTCATCAACATTATGAGGCAAATCTATTTATGTTTTTTGAAAAACATCAAATCCAAATTACAATCAATTATATTTTAAACAATAATTTAAATAAATGATTTGATACTTTTAATATAGTCAATATGTGTGCATGCATATACCTGCTGTGACTTCTTCTTGTTGAAAATATCTATTTACATCATCATCGTTTCTTTCTTCAATATTTTTAGTTCTTGCTTCTGTCTCCAATAATGTTCTTTCCTTTGTTCATTATCACGAGTTTCGTCTCGAGTGCAATCAAAATTTCTCTTGTGCAAACTTTTGTTTCCCATGATTGTAGTTATCTATAAAAGTTTTTAAAAAAATCAACATTTTAGAATAGTCTCAGAAAAAATTAATTCTCACAAAAATTATTAAAAGATCATATCAAGAATTTTGTGTTTAACAACGCCTTCACCTAGAAAAAATGTTCAACAATGCCTTCAATATATATATATATTTTTGCATTCAAAACAACGAAAAAAATGATTCAATTTTTTTCTTAGGGGATCCACATATGCAAAACCATGAAATGAGAGAGTGAATTGTGTTAAATTGGTTTGGCTGAAATCATATTTATAATATTTGGCGCCAATTGAAACAAAACGTTGTGTCCCTTCATTTTTTTCATACTGACGAAATTCTCTCACCCATCTTTCGACTGAAAAACCAATGTTTGGTTGGAAAACGAGGAATTCGTTTATTTTCTACTGGTTTTATTAGGAAAATATATTTCGGCCAAAAAAAAAACTTTTCGGTCTAAAACCTACGAATGAGACTGTTTTCAATAACCTAAGAATTCTCTCCAACTTAGTTGAACTTTGGAGGTTGTGAACTCCTGCAAATACTCAGAATTTAGATTTGAAATTGATACCATCATTTGAAAAATTGAATCTACTTTCTATGGATATAATTTTTTGTCCTTCCTTAAGGGCCAACAATTTCAAATTTTTTTTTTCGCTGCCTGTTCCTTTATTCCCAAGATTTAGAAGCTGGTGCATGTTCACTTCTTCAAAGTGACTATCGTGACTTTTAAGGAGATAAGTTTATCATATGAATTCTTACTCTTTTTGTCTAAATAAAATCCCTGGCCTTCTTCAAATTCCTTATAATTGGATGTGTAAATTTGCTTGGTAACCCCTTAAGGATACTTGTTATGATTGTTCTTTTGGTAGTCTTTATATATATAGAAATGAAGTTGGGTGTAAATCCATACATTTTGTTTTAATATATTGTTGACCTCCCTTCATAGTCTTTTGGATATGTAATAAGGTGAATTGAATCGTTAAGTATGAACTTAATAAGAATCGATCCTTCAATGATTCTTATAATTTAATGATTAGATATGTATCATTTGAATATCCATCGTTCTTAATAAGGTTTGAATCCTCTCTTATTTCTTTAAATGGATCTGCAAGCAGCTCAAATGCCTTTATTGTTTTTATGATGGATTTACTATAATGTTAAAAAGGAGTACTTAAGTGGCATCAAAATCCTCTTGTTGTGCTTAAGGAAGATATAATCTTCTTATAGGATTCTATCGTGGGAAGGGTAACTAGTAATTGAAATTACTCATTTATGCTCACATAAGATATATCATGTTATTTAGTACATAGATGAGTTACCTGGGGGTGGTATTAATGTAGATGTTGAATCTTGTTGACGCTTGAAATTGATTAATCCTAACTTGACAAGATACTAATGACGATTAGAGTTAGATCCCTAACCACTTCTGGGATTGTGGTTCCTACCTTATGTGTATTATTCTCTTACTCAATTCCACTTATTACTGACGTATGATTGATTAAGTAATTATATTACTCACATGCCTTGAAATTAATGTTGATATATGATTGATTAAGTAATTAGATTACTCATGAGCCTTGAAATTAATGTTGATGTATGATCGATTAAGCAATTAGATTACTCTTGCGCCATGAAAATAAAATTGATGATTACCCTTGCACCATGAAATTAATGTTGATGTATGATTGGTTATGTAATTAGATTACTCTTGCGCCATGAACATAATGTTGATGTATGATTGATTAAGTAATTAGCTTACTCTTGCGCCATCAACATAATGTTGATGTATGATCGATTACGTAATTAGCTTACTCTTGCACCATGAAAATAATGTTGATATATGACTTATAATCTAGCATGGAGTTATGAGTTGTGATTGATTAACGGGGGCATAGATACATCCTTGTTCCTCAAAACAATTTCCATTCTTGAGACCTTAAATGGTCAAAATAAATTGGATGAATCCTAGGATTGAGCATTGTTTATGTGTCTTGGAGGTCCTAACTATGCAGGGTAGATTGGGTGGGTAGTTCTTTATTACTCAGTGACATGGTTGATAATTTATTAGTATTTTCTTCACTTGATCGTTATGTGCTGACTTGTGTCGCTCTTTATGTTTATGTGGATTATGCATCGCTATTAATTGTGTAAATGCATTGATGAGGATTGTTATTAATTATGATGATGTGTCACTGGAGATGCTATTAATTATGTTGTGACGATTCTAATATCCCCAAAAAATAAATATATGTTTACCTTTTGTACATCGTTGTTGTTGTCGTAATGGAGGGAGCATTACAATAAGTTCCAACAAGTAGTTCATTTTAGATTATCACACATGCACATGCCATTAAACTTGAATCTACTATATATATAAATTTTATATATCCAACTTACAAGTACATATACAAGTTGTTTAAATATTTAAACATAAAACTTACCTTCTCTAACAAGATCAGAAGCTCTATTTCCATCTACTGACACTATAGTTTCATTTGATTCCATCGCCTCTGAGCTTGCAAGTGAAAATTTCCCTTTTATATTAAGTTTGGTATGTCTCCAAGATTTAACATATTGCACATTTTGTTTTCACAAATCTCTATGGATTTTGTGTCCTCTATGCAAACTAAACAAAAAAAAGATTCATTTCTTCTATCAAATACAAACACATTTTCATAGTTTTTTTTTTTAACTGAATGCACTTTTCATGTCCTATGTATTATACTGGATTCATATGGTATTGATCTATTTACATCTTGGATTCCAACATACCAAAAAAACCTGCACAAGACAAGAACTTGTTAACTTGAAATCTATCAAGAAAATGGTTTAAGATCATATAAATTTGAACACGTGAATAAAAATATCTTGTGTACATGTGTAACATGTAACATGTAACATGTAACATGTGCAACAAGAAGAAGTCACACCAGGTATATGCATGCACACATATTGATTATTTTCATGGCTTAGCACCAGTTTGCACCATTCAACAACTTGATCAACAGATTGAAATCGATTGGCATGAGGTTTCATCTGATACCTTTGAAGTGATCGTTTTACACATGCCCCTGCACCAGTGTGCTCTCCTTTTCCATGACCAGTCTCAAAAAAATTTGAACAATGTGTAATATTTGATTTCTTATGAAGACGACACAACCAATAGAATGATCATGAATATTTGAACTGACCCACACATTCATCTGACAATATTCAATGTCGATCAAATCTGATCCCATGTTCTTTCAATGAATCATAAAATTTATCAAAACAATGTTGTACATAATGTGTATCGTGTGCTCGATCATCACTTATATAAAAATGATATTCTTTAATAACATGTTGATTGACATTGGTGCTTTCTATGTTATCAAGACTCCATTGAGCATGTCTATATAGAATGTGGAAAAATATAGTGATTTTATCATAATGATAATATTCACTATGTATTTCGTTTTGTGTAGCAAATGTGTAATTCTTTGCGAAATCAACTACAGACAAAATTGTCCCTGGTGGAAACACTTCACAAGATTGTTTGAATTGTAGTTCTATCCATCGATCTCTATGTGAATGCTTGGTGTATTTATAAATTTCTTCCTCAAACATATTCAAAAAATCAGTCACACTGATTTTATCTACTTTCAAAACAATCCTTTTGGAAATAACATTTGAAGAATGTGGAGTCGTGTTGCTGATATATTCACATCTCTTCCAATTGACTGTTATATTAGAAAATTATTGATCATTCATATCAACAGGATACTTTGAGTGAAACAAACTTGTATTTCCACAATGATCACATTTCTTTCCACCAACAATTTTTTTTGGTAAAATAATTCATGACGTTCTCTTTCACGTAGAATTTTAGATGTAAAAGCATGGAATGTGAAAGGAGGAGCTGAACATGGCCATAAAGTTTTACCAAAATCATGAAAAGTGTCATAATATAACTCAAATTCCACATGATAATGACAACAACAAGTGTCACGAACAATGATGGGTCTAACATACCATGGTCTTTGTTGCACAAATGTATTAATGGAAATTTTAACTTCTTTGAACTTTTTGAACAATTCTATTTGTGTCATTGGAAATATATGTTTTGGATGTTCTTCATATTGTTTTCATGTTATTCTTTGTCGCAACACATCCCTTGTATGTGGTGAAACATGAGATTCTTTCAACCAATAATTATGGGCCGATTCTTTAACATTTTCTGCAAGTCTATGTTTGTAGGGTTGTCTAGAAATAACTGTCCAACAAGCAAGTTCATCATTTGCATCTATTTTCAATCGAAATTTTATGTGTTTGTACAATGTTTTTCTTGAGGTTCCCATCACGTTTTCCATGTGTTGTGTCAAACGGTATTTTATATTTCTAGATGAAACAACTACTATTGGTATCACTCTACATGCAACACTAACATCTTTTTTTCGAGATTTTTGAAAATCTTTTAATACACTAGTTATATTTTCAAAGACATTATGTTTCGCCTTTGTATCTTTTGTCGACATTTAAATACCCAATAATGATGTAGCTTCTTTTAAGTTTCTTGAATTTATTAGACAGAGTAAAATTTGAGCTTGTACTATTACTGATTCATATTTGAAAACAATATTATACATATTCGTAAAATGATATATTATATAATGATTAACTTATTTCTTCCCAAATTTGTCAGTATCGACATTTTCTAATATTTCATCATCAATGTTGATAGATTCTTTTGCATATTTAAATTTAAATTTTATATTAAAAAATAAAACCCAAACATAAATTCACTAAACTATATATACAAGTGTTCATCTTATATTATCTAGAGATTTATGTACATATCAATAGGTGATTCAACTTCGGCTTCAACTTCAGTTTCAACGACTTCATCAACATTATGAGGAAAATCTATTTATGTTTTTTGAAAAACATCAAATCCGAATTACAATCAATTATATTTTAAACAATAATTTAAATAAATGATTCGATACTTTTAATATAGTCAATATGTTTGCATGCATATACCTGGTGTGACTTCTTCTTGTTGAAAATATCTATTTACATCATCATTGTTTCTTTCTTCAATATTTTTAGTTCTTGTTTCTGTCTGCAATAATGTTCATCCCTTTGTTCATTATTGCGAGTTTCATCTCGAGTGCGATCAAATTTTCTCTTGCACAAACATTTGTTTCCCATGATTGTAATTATCTGTAAAAAAAAATTTAAAAATCAACATTTTAGAAGAGTGTCAGAAAACATTCATTCTCACAAAAATTATTAAAAGATGATATCAAGAATTTTATGTTCAACAATGCCTTCACCTGGAAAAAATGTTCAACAATGCCTTCAATATATAATTTTTTTCTTTTGCATTCAAAACAACAACAAAAAACGATTCAAATTTTTGCTTAGGGGATCCACATATGCAAAACCATGAAACGAGAGAGTGAATTGTGTTAAATTGGTTTGGTTGAAACCATATTTATAAGATTTGGTGCCAATTGAAATGAAACGATGTGTCCCTTCATTTTTTTTCAGACCGATGAAATTCTATCACCCATCTTTTGGTCAAAAAACCAATGTTTGGGCGGAAAATGAAGAATCCATTTATTTTCTACGGATTTTGTTAGGAAAATATATTTCGGCCAAAAAAAAAAAAAAAATTGGTCTAAAACCTGCGAATGAGATTGTTTTCATGAACCCGAGAATTCCCTCCAACTTACTTGAACTTTGGAGGTTGTGAACTCCTGCAAATACTCAGAATTTAGATTCAAAATTGATATCATCATTTGAAAATTTGAATCTACTTTCTATGGATATAATTTGTTTTCATTTTCATTATTTTCATCTAATTTTATTTAATTTTCTAAAAAAATCAATGCATAATATTTTTAGATGACATGATGATTCAGCGAAATTAAATATCCATATCTCTAAAAATACATAGTGGAAAATTTAGAAAAAATTATATTCACAATCCTTAAATTATTCTCTTCAAAAGAGTATTTTTATATTTTAATTTTAATTACAATTTAAGATAGATACAAGGTGGGGGAAAACATGTGTTTAAAACATGCAACTATTTCAGTTTTGTCAACTTCAAAAACTTCTAGAAATTATAATATTCATCTGTTAGATTCAAAATTATAGTCATAAGAAAATAGAGTCTTTGTAGATTGTTGCAGTGTATTTAGTTTGTCAAAAACAAAAGTTTAATAATAGATATATTGTTGGGGGGAAACATAACTCATTATCATTCATTTCATTTTTAAGGAACATACTATGAAACAATTGTCAAATTGACATATCAAATCTCAATAAAAATAATTTGAAAAATAGTTAGTAGAAAGCTAACAAAATTCTTCACAAGTTTTATTTTTTACTGTAAAGTGAAATTTTACATAAAAAAAAAATACTTCTGTATACCGGAAGTTGAAGAACTTGTGAAAATATAGTTTTTTTTTCTCATAAAACAAGCAAAATAGACACCCATCTTCATGATTTCACAAGGATCTCAAAATAAAACACATAAGATACACAATACAATAAAGACACAGATAGATGTGGTTCACCGGTTGTGGGTTACATCTAATGGAGAAATTTCTAGGTCCTTCCTTTTATTATCCAACAAATGAAGGGATACAACCTACATCACACCCGTTGTAACTTCCTCTTCTTTCTATCATAGTCTCCTCTCTCAAAATACAGTATTTGCAATGATACATAGCTGACATACATTTCCTTCATAAAATAGGGTTTCCTTCTAGGGAAAAAAATCCTAACATAACTTCTACCATCAGATCTGTGACCTTATAATGAATGGTCCAAATTTACTATGAAACTACAATATCTATATACATGGAAATTTTTCCTTCGACGACCTACTTTCCCCTGGACCCTGCAGGGGTGGGAATCCCCCCCCGCATGGAGGGGTGTAGATTCTTCATGGGTTATAAACATGGCTGAAAAAAAAAAACTATGAAACAAGAATATAATCAGGCTCCACAACCAACAATATGAGGTGGCACACAAATATTTGAAGACTCTATTTATAGTCGATCAATGTTCTTTCCCTAATTTTGATATATACCTACTCAAAGCACCCACTGCATAGGTAATGTTTGTGCTAGTACATACCATAACATACATCAAAATTCCAACAATGCTTGCATAGGGAACATGGCACATGTCATATACTTCTTCTTGTGTCTTGGGAAATTGATGTACATACAATTTTACACCTATAGGAATATGAACCATGACTGGTTTACATCCCTGCATATTAAACCTATGTAGTATTTTCTTGACTCATTTCCTTTGATTCAACTAAAGTTTCATTTATTCTTAAACTCTTTTAATTTATATTCCAGAAATAAAATGTGTACCACCAATATCTTTCATATCAAATTTAGGAGAAAATTGAGCTTTTATATCCTTCATGATTTCCGTGTTGTTTCCAATTAACAACATATCATCAACATACAATACCACATAAATAAAATGATCACCAAATTTATTGGAGTACACACAATGATCAATGTTGATTCTTGAGAAACTAAGTCCCAATATATAAGTATCAAAATTTTGATATCACATTCTTGGGTATTGTTTTAATCCATATAGGGACCTCTTCAACCTAAAAATCGACTCCTTTCCCTTCACTGCAAAACCTTTTAGCTATTTCATGTAGATTTCTTATTCAAGATCCCCATGTAGGAATGATGTATTCACATCCATGTGTTTTACCTCAAGGTGAAAAAAAACTATGATAGACAAAAGGAATCTAATAGAAGTTAATTCAACATTTGGAGAAAAAATATCACCGAAATCAATTCCCTCCACATAGGAGTATTACTTTTCTACTAGGTGAGATTTGTATTTCTCTACCTTACCTTTTGCATTCAACTTCTTCTTAAACACCCATTTTCAACCAATAGGTTTTCTTCAATTGAAAATCAACTAGATCCCAAGTCTCATTTTTGGTCAAAGAATCCATTGTTGGAAATATTGTTGTCATTAATGTCAAATACATGGGGAGACTACATATGTCCAAGATAAATATTGCAAGATGGAGATTGTTGGAAATATTGTTTTTCAATTTTTTATGCTCGATTTGGATACCCTATCTTTGAAAGAATTTTTACTCTGAAGACCTAGCTCAAATGGGAACATAGGATATACAGTTGAAAATATTATTTTGAGACATTTCCAATGGTATATGGCACTCTCTATAACTCCATAGGAGTGAGGAGATATGAAATATTACGTCAGGACAACCCAACCAGAAAGTAAATGTCTACCCAACTAGTTTTACAAGTCGGCCCCATAAGTGAACCTAGAAACATTATAAATATAAGACATATGTGCACATTTGAAGAGAATCTAAACAAGAAGAGAATTTTCATGTGCATGGAAGAGAACTGAGGTGCGTAAGAGGATCTGGGGAGTATTCTTTGGGTCTAAAGGTGCAAAACAAGATTTTTCTTGGATTTTTAAGAGTGAACTATGAAGGACTAAGGTCTATGATGTCGCAATGTGATTTGTTTTGGATTTGTGATGTTGTAGTCTAGAATTATATTTTTGGAATGATGCTATGAGTTTCATTAGAGAATCAAGGATAAATATCACTAGAGTTTGGAGTTATGTTTTGGGTATGAAGCAAGGAGAGGTGATGGAGAATGAAAGTTAAGGGTATGATGATGATGTGAAGTGCATGAGGTATGACGCATTCAAGTGAAGTAAAAATTACTATTCATATGAATATCTTAGATTGATACCTATATAGGTCTTACTGATTTGGTGCTCGACTGAGGAGATTGGGTTCTCTAGTAGGTTGGTGCCTACACAATATTGTGTTGACTCAGTGCTCAGATAAAGAGATTGGTGTCTCTAGTAGGTTGTGTCCTACACAATATCTTGTTGAGTCTGTGCTCATTTGAATATATTGGTGTCTCTAGTAGGTTGGTTCTTGAAAACATTTATGAAGATAAGTTTTTGTGGTTTTCTCCCACAAGGGTTTCCAAATTAAACTTTATTTACAATGATTTGAGTTTACATGCATTTATTGTTTTAAATGTAGTGAATGATTGATGAATGCTCGTTTAAAGTGAAAATTATCTTATACTAATTCACCCCCCCGCCCTCTCTGTATAAGAATAAGTTCAATAATTGGCATCAGAGCAGGTTCCTTTGGAAATAGTCTAACCGATGGAAGAAAAATCTCAGGAGAACACATGGCTAGTCAAGAAAATTCCTATTCATGGACATGGGTACAAATTCTAGTGATACAAAAAATAAAGATCATAAATACAAAAATAGATTAAGAAGAAGAATATAGTGATGGGGAAGTAAATCTTGAAGCATAACTCGTTAGTGCCTTAGAATGAATACAAATACTTAGGGGACATAATAATAGGTATAAAGAACAATTGCATAAGAAAATAAGGATAATGATCTTGATAAAACAAAAAATATAATTATCATCCTGAATACTCAACTAGAAGAGGAAAAAAGGATAGAAGAAGTGGTGAGAATACAACTTAAGGAAAATGAATAAAATTGTGAAAAGCTAGAGGTTGAAATCATTTCCTTAAGAAAGGAACTAGAGAAAACAAATAATCAATTCAGTAGAAGCTTGAAGTTTGGAAAGAGTATTTAAATCTTAGATAATAGTCTTAGTTATCGAAGTTCATCATTCATCAAGAAAGTTCTTGGCTATGACAAAAAACAATATACTCCTAAGAGAGATGCAAGCACTAAAGTCACAAAGCCATCATAAAAGAAAAATGAAGAAAATACTAAAAGCTATGCTGATATTCTCAAAATCTCCATCAACAATGAAAGAAACAACATGAAAGGAAATAGTGACCATCATAAACCTAATTCTTCTCATAAGAACAACAATAATGAGTTCAGAATAGTTGTTCCACCAAGAAGGCCTTTCACAACTTGATACCAAAATCTCTTTCTTGGCTATTGTTTTTGTTGCAATAATTTTTGTCATAAAGAAATATATTTTAGAGATTTTGTAAGAAGTTCTCATGTGAGAGATATAAATATAGGTTTATTCTTTATTATAAGACCTCAAAGAATGATTATGTGAGAAACAAAACTAGAAGTTATTGTGGGTTTGTTGATAGAAACTACAGTTCATTTTCTCTAATACTTGATTACAATCTTGAATTTTATAAGTGAAATAACTATGAGCACATAGCACGTGACTGTAGAAGAAGCATAATAAAGTATCCTAAACAAAATAGGGAAGTATGTTTTCTTTCCAAGCATAGAGAAGAATACAAAAAGGCATGGAAAAGGAAGCAAGAAGAACCAAAGAAGGATGAATGTGGGATTGAAATGTAAGATCAAGACAAATAAATCCAATAGTACATTTATAGTGGATTTTCAAAACACGTGACAGGGGATCAGAAAAATTTTCTCACCTTAAAGGAAGAAAAATGAGGCAATATTACCTTTCGGGATAATGCTTCTACAAGGATAGTTGGAAAAGGTATTGTTAGTCTTGATGATGGAAAGACTAGAATATAGAATGTCTTGTATATTGAAGAGTTAAAAAACAATAGTCTAAGTGTCAGTCAAATGTGTGATCAAGTTTACAACCTCACATTTAATTCTAAAGGATGTGAGATAAGGAGAGTAGGTTCATGAAGATTAATGGAAAATGAAAAAAAACACCCGAGCAATGTATACACTCTCGATGAATTCAAAGGAGAAAAGTGTTGAATGGGACAAGTAAATGAAATTTGGTTATGACATAGAAGTATGGGTCACATAAACTTTGGCAATCTAGTAAAACTCAAAAAGAAACAAGCATTAAGAGATATGCCAAGGATATCAAAACCTATCGAAACTATTTGCATGCCATGTCATCACAAGAAGAAGACGAGAGTTAGCTTTAAAACAAAGGAGTAATCAACATCAAATCCATTGGAAATTGTACACATAGAACTTTGTGGGCCAAAAAGAACACAAACCTTAAAAGGTTAGAGTTATTTTATGCTTCTTATTGATGATTACACAAGAATTACATGGTTTTCATTTCTTAAAGAAAAATATGAAGAATTTGATAAGTTTAAATCTTTCAAATCCCTAGTTGAAAATGATATTGATTTAAAAATCAAGTGCTTAAGATCAGACAGAGGAGGTGAGTTTACCTATTATGAATTTGATGAATTCAGTGAGAAACATGGAATCGAAAGAATTTTTGGAAGCAAGGTCTCCACAACAAAATGTAGTTGTAGAAAGGAAGAAAATAATTGTACAATAAATGGCTAGAACAATGTTAAATGAAGCCAAACTACTAGACACCTTTTGGAGATAAGCAGTGAGAACGCCAATATACATTTTGAATAGAGCAAAAATTAGAGTGAACAACATCAAGACACCTTATGAATTATGGAAAGGTGGACCAACTATAGTCAAATACTTAAACATATTTGGGAGAAAGTGATATATAAAGAGAAATGAAGATAATTGTAACATCCCTCTCTGGCGCACTGAGAAAACTTATTCTTTGAGGACACTTGCTCGCAAGTGATCTGGACTTTTATGATGTTAAAACATTTATCCTTGATTATGATGCATTATGATAGATGACATGATGTTTTACTGCTTGACGTAGACATGTGCTTTTGACTCAGTTTATTGAGTGTGTAGGGTTTTTGGACCTTGAGGATGCAGAGGCATCAGTGGAACCCCCTTGGAATCCGGATTGAGTCAGGGAGTGTGCTATTGGGTTGATTTATTTACTGTGATATTTCATGTGATTTGATGATATGATGTTGAAATTTTTGACATGATTGTTGATTATGTAGGCGAACGATAGCTTGCCGACCAGACTCACATATGGAGTAAAGGGGCCACACACGATTTCCAGAGAGGTTGAGGGAGAGGCGTGGACAACAGTCATGCCACAGCCTACTAGCACTCCCGCCATGGCTTGAACTATAGGTTAACGATTACCTAGTTTGAGAGGATCCACGATGCCATGAGGGCAGACTGCGACAGTCACTCATGATGATTCTAAGGGGCGCGCAATAAGGCGGGAGCCTTATTCCTTAGAGCCCTTAGTCTCCCACAAGTTCACCTGGCGGAGTATTGAATCCAAGGGTTATAAATGTCTACCAATTAGTCAAGTTGGCGAGTGGCACCCTTGGAGCACGTGGTGCATCCTGAAGGGTACATCGCGCAAAGAAATGAACGAGGCGAGTGGCACCCTTGGAGCACGTAGTGCGTCCTAAAGGGCACGTCGCATTGATGATGATGAAGAAACAAACCTAGATGGCCCTAAGACATTAATGCCTTAAGAAATTCTTAAAACGACTCCCCTAAACAATTGTCGTCCAGTTCAAAATCTAAACCTGAGTCTAAAAAACTTCTCTAAGATAAAAATTTCATTTAACCTTAAGGAAAAAGGCCCTATGAAAATAAAAAGTTATGAATTTAAAAATAAAATGAAAAGATTCAATAGCGCATTTACCTTTTTGGTTTTAAAAAAAAGAAGGGATTAATAAAAATAGGGAAACTAAGTAATAAAGGAAACATAGACAATTAATAAGTTAAAGAAAATAATTCTGGAGAAACGTGGGGGATGAATGACACTTGTACAACAAAGAATTTTTGGAGGGTTTTCTTTAAAACTTAAAAATAAATGTGGGGCTCAAAACTCTATAAAAGAAAAGGGGGATGAGGAAGAAAGGGGAGTTGTTAGCGTAACGTTACGCTGCCGGATTTGGACTTGATTGATTGCTTGTGTGGAGTTGGGATTTCTTAGCTCGGTTAGGAGTGGTAGCTCAGCCTTGCGAGGCGAGATGGGAAGCTAGATGGATCCTCTGGTTTGTGTGTGGCCCCTTTTCGGCTCGGGGGGCTAAGGGGGAAGCAGAGTACTCCTAGCGTTTGGCTGAGAGGTACCGGTGTAGTCTCTACGGCCGGTGAGCTGGAGCGGCACAGAGAAGGAGTGGCACGGAGTGCGAACGTCATCGCGGCGGGCTATAAGGCAACGATATGATTTTTAATTTGGTAATATAGAATGCAACTGGGTTTTATGATGTAGATCTGCTTGGTATTGGAAAAGAAATATGGAGTTAAATTTTATATAACAATTGTTGTATCTTCCATTTCCTTCGATGATTTGAAATGTTAATTTTGTCCAGCGCTTGCCGAAAATCCTGATTTATCTTTGTTACTGGTCTTAATCTCTACAAAAATTGTCGATTGTATGAAGGGTTTACACCACCAGACATACACCTTGGGTTATTCTTTACCAGCGAGCCTGTCCCTATCTGATTCATCTTTTGCTAATGGTCTTTAACTCTGCAAACGGGTTGATTTTGTATCTCTGCGTTTCAGATGATTTTTTGCACTCTATTCTGTGATTTCTGGGTATGACCTCTGTGATTTATTGTTAAACCCTGGCACTTGCTGGATATCATTCTCTGAAATTTTCTGTGGGCGAATTCTTTCTCTGATATTTTTCTGTGGGAAAATTCATTATCTGATATTTTCTGTGGGTGATACATTCTCAGTGGGCGTTTGGTGTTCTCTGTGGGCATTTCATTTTAAAAGTTACTGTCACTTCGTTTTATAAATTACTATCATTCATTTTTGCCATTGACTGTCATTCCATTTGTAAACTTCTGGAAATTTGTTTTGGGGCATTTCGTCTTCTATCAGTGTGGGCATATATTACAGTGCGCGATTGTTTCTTTCGGTGTGGGGATTTATTACTGCGTTGTTATCACTGCGTTTTATTACTGCGTTTTGTACAGTAGCGTGCATAAATGTTTTTGGGTTGCAAACTTTTTGGGTGTTTCCATTTCAGACCCCGGCCATGTAGCTTCGATTTCGCCTCTAGTAACCACCGTTGTACCCTTCCCCTTCCAGAATATGATTCAGTGTTGGATATTGAGTCTTATTTATGTGTATTTTTCAGAAATCCTCCTTCTGTGTTTGCTAGTTACCTCCGCGCGTTTTTCTCGGGGTACCACCTACTTGACATTTTTCCCTTGATTACAGTTGTTGTCCCCTTGCTGCGTAGAGATTTTGCCTTTTGGGGAAATAGAATCTCCTTGAAACACGCCCTCCCCCCCCTCCTTACTTCATCTGACAACGACTCCTTTGCCTGATGGCCTGGACAGCTCTGCCGTTGTTCACCATCTTTTTTGGGGAAAATTTATTGATAGGTCTGGCCATTTAGGGTAGAGGTCATGTGGTTTTATTGACTATCATTGAAACCTTATTGAAAATGTTCACATAACTGTTAAAGTGGGGCATAACTGCAATGCCACTGTAATAAATTATGGATAATATGTGAAGTAGAACGTTAAGGCATTATAAAAACATAATTTAATATTTGTAGGGTGACAGAATTCGGTTGTTACACGGCTTAAGGGCGTAGTCATTGTATCTTTTATTTGGAGTTTGGTGATTTTATATGCTGTTGCTGTAACCAGTAAGGGTAGGGACCATGACATTTTTTTTAATTTTCCATACTATTAGTGTAAAGGTATCGAGGGGGCTAATTCTGGTCTCGTCATTGTAGTTCAGTTGTTATTAATAACAATACAACCAAACGTCCTGGTTATTCCATAGAAACATTATTATAACTTGGAAGTAATGATAAGGTTAAGTTTTGAATATTATATTAGGGCTTTATTCTTACCATTATCATTTGTTAGGAATGGTAGGAATGGTTAAGTTGATTACTATATTATGGTTTTATTTTTACCATTGTCGTTTGTTAGGAATGGTAGGAATGGTTAAGCTTTGATTATTATATTAGGGCAATGAGTACTTTCTCTAATAATAATGAATTATCATGATGGTTACTGTGGGATGAGGAATTGCTTTAGGTTTTTCGATTAAAGAAGGATCTGCTATATGTATTTAATTAAATAAGGAAACTCCCTTGTTTTAGGTCGTGGTTGCAAGTTATATGGGTAAGGCCATTTTAATATATTGTCCTGAATTATGTAAGAGCAATGTGCTTGTGATAAATAAAAAGGTATTGTTGGGGTTAGATAACATATAATGGTAATGTTGATGGCTATCTAGTTTGCAAAGTTATAGTAACACTGTGTCATGGCCCTGGTACCTTACTGTAATTTATTATCATGGTGATGTGGAAGGAGTAATGTCAATGCAATATATCATTGAAATATGTAAGGTTGATGTTATGTCCATATAAATTACAGGGTAATGTTAGTGTTAGATATCATACAAAATACAATGGCATCATGGTCTTATCCTAGTACTATTGAATCTTTAGTTATGGATGATTTATAAAATATGAGGTTCCTTGATCTAAGTACCATAGAGTATTATGAATTAGTAATGAGGTTTCTTGTTCATTTATTTAATGCTGAACTGGGTGGGTCATTGTCTGAATCCTTCTGCTTTACGCCTTCCATAGAGGTTGCAATCGTGTGGTTATTTACTGTTGTACTTGGATGAGTCATTTAAATACTGGGTCAGTTGTGTCGGGCGGGATGTAGACACCTCCTTGTAGCCTAGTATATGAGTCGGTGTGTGTGATTGTTTTGTGTGTAAAGAATCCAATGTCGTATCAAGAGTCTCATGCCCTTTAAAGGTAGGGTTTCCACTCTTGCGACACACCTGACGTAGATTACTAGTTTCTGCCTGAGCAGTCGGCCAGGAGCCTATCTGACCTTCTCTCTCTCCGGAGCAGAGAACTAAGATTAAACACCCTGCTTTCCTGTGCAGAAATAGTAAAATCTACCACTATGGATTCTTCCTTCGGTGTTTGCACTGTGCATAACCCAGTATGTCATTAAATGTTTTCCATTACTTGTTGTGTGCCTTGTGTCTCCTTATTGTGATCTTCGTGGGTGCATCTTGTTAGTCGTCGGGTGGCGTCGTAGAGTCCAGTGTATCTGTTTCTTTTTACACGAGCACACACACCTTAAACAAAAAAAAAACAAAAAATTGACACCTTTTATCAGAGTTGTTGTCGTAACGAAGAGGTCGTTACATATTGTATCAGAGACGGTTCGACCCGCGACTTGGGATTCGATACGGCTTTCGTGACATGAATTGATTGATTATACTGTTTCTGATCGAGTTGATTGTGTGTGTGCAGGTAATCATGGTTAGGGGACGCCGCGGAGGCAGATGATGGGTTGCTAGGGGAGGAGGCGTGATGCCTCCAGTAGCATCCACGCCTGAGGGGTCTAACCCCCAGGGAGACGAGTAAGTTCTCGGACAGGAGCAGATAGTTGTTGGCAATGTTGTTGGGATGATGAGATCTTTTCAGCGCATGTCCGAGGCACTGATCAACCGATTGGACAGAGACGAGGCTAGGGCGTTGGCACCCGCTGAGGTTCCGTCGTGCGCATCGACCATTACAGGTAGCATTCACCGTGAACTCGAGAAGGTAAAATTTCTCGAGTTCTTTGGTGCCCCGGATGGCGCCGCCGCCGAGGCATGGTTGGAGAATATGGCAATGTGCTTCGCACTTTGCGATTATACCTCCAACATGAAGGTCCACATGGCGGTCTTTCAACTGAAGGGGAGTGCTCTTCTATGGGGGAAGACGCTCCTGCCGCAGCTGAACATGGCCGTGGAAGAAGTGTCATGGGAACTGTTCGAGGAACGGTTTTGAGAAAGGTACCTTTCAGAGGAATTCATTGAGCGTCAGCTCAATGAGTTCAACGCTTTACGACAGGGAGGTCATACGGTGCCCGAGTATGAGGCACATTTCATGGAGCTGCTCCGGTATGCTCCGCACCTTAACACAGAGAAGCTCAAGGTCAACCGGTTCGTGTTTGGCCTTAATGGCAGCCTGCATGCAAAGGTTAGGATCTTGATGTCTCAAACCTTGCACGACGTTGTCCAAAAGGCCCTCATAGTAGAGGAGGAGCTTATCAGTGGGGGTCATACCATGACTCCAGCGAGACCAGCAGGGCAGGGTTCATCTGGTACACCACAACATCAGACACTAGTGAGACATGCGTCGGGATATCATGGATTCCAGAGGGGATCCACTTTCACTACACCCTGACAACCATCGCCTCAGCAGCGGACACCTTATTGGGGACCACAGCGTCAGCCGCAGCATCGTCCATAGTAGCAGCAGTTTAGGCCTGTTCAGTAGAACAGACCAGGGTTTCAGGCCGGTGGGTCGTCATCTTCTACTTTGGGTACCAGGACTACTGGGTCGAAGAAGGGGGTGTTGGACGTGTGGGGAGCCACACTACCAGTGAGACTGTCCTGTGGAGAGGAACAAAGTGTATGGATCAGCCAGACCCACTACCGTGGGAGATATGGGCAAGGCCCATCGGATTCATGCAGTGGTGAATAACCGCCAGGAAGAGCACCAGTCAACTGTGCTCGAGACGACAGGTACTGTCGCTGACTAGACCCTTAGTATTTTGATAGACCCAGGTGCTACTAAGAGTTTCATTTCTGGTGCAGCGCTAAAAAGGATTAAGGTAAAGTTAGTCGAACAAGACGAGTTTATCTTCGTAGAGATGGCTTCAAGAGCCAAACAAAAGGTTGGAGGAAGGGTTACGGGCTGTACCCTTAACCTGGGAGAGTTTGTCACGAGGGTCAACTTGTACATCACAATATTAGGATCTTATGACGTCGTGATTGGTATGGATTGGTTGGAATCGCATGAGGCGATACTCAACTGTAAAACAAAATGGTTGATCTTGGTCGATGACGAAGGATAGAGACATGTGATAGTAGGATGGAACCAGGGAGTTTCCCTGAGGTTCGTCTCTTCCTTACAGCTGCGGAAGAGTATGCGCAAGGGGTGCAAGATTTATGTGATCCTTGTGCTAAATGAAAAGGGAGTGGTGGAAGGTCTAGAACACCTTCTGGTGGTGAAGGAGTTTGCGAACGTATTTCTAGAGGAGTTACCTAGGATGCCGCCGGAAAGGGATTTGGAGTTTACTATAGACTTGAAACCGGGGACCGAACCGATAGCAAGAACGCCTTATCGGATGTCGACCCCGGAGTTGTAAGAGTTGAAAATGCAACTGAAGGAGTTGCTGGACCTGGGACTGATACGCCCTAGTGTGTCACCATGGGGTGCACCGGTTATTTTCATACGAAATAAGGATGGATCGTGGAGGCTTTGCATTGACTACCGTCAACTGAACAAGGCTATGATCAAGAATCAATATCCCTTACCTAGAATTGATGATCTGTTCGATCAAATGAAGGGTGCGACAGTGTTCTCCAAGATCAATTTGCGATCAGGGTATCACTAGTTACAGATCAAGGAGGATGACGTCCCTAAGACCACCTTTAAGACGATATTTGGACATTATGAGTTTACTATTTTACCGTTTGGACTGACAAACGCCCCAGGGGTATTCATGAGTTTGATGAACGGGGTGTTCCACAAGTACTTGGACAAGTTAGTCCAAGTGTTCATTGACAATATTTTGATCTACTCTCGGATGACGGAGGAGCATGATGAGCACTTGTGCTTGGTACTACAGTGTCTGCGAGAGCACAAATTGTATGGGAAGTTGTCCAAATTCTCTTTTTATCAATCGAGGATTCACTACTTAGGGC
>JZKD02S2429540.1:205721-220199 GCA_000966675.3 Picea glauca
CAACAATTGGTATTAGAGCAGGTGCCTCCAACACAGTCTAACAACTGGAAGGTAGATCCTGAAGACGGATCAACAAGAGGGAATGTCTAAAAACAAAGCACCATTGTTCAATGGAGTAGGTTATGCTCTATGGAAAATAAGAATGAAAAACTTCATGTTGGCTCTTGGTTTTGATATATGTCAATCGGTTGTAGATGGTTACACTGCACCAACTACTCCACCCAAAGACATTGCAGGAAAGAAAATATGTAATGACAAGTCAAGAGTAGTTAATTGAATTCTAGGAGGTTTGACTAATTCTATATGTGTGAAGGTTATGCATTGTAAATCAACCAAAGAAATATGGGACAAGTTGGAGGTTGTATATGAAGGAGATGACAAAGTCAGGGAATCCAAAATACATACCTATAGAACTTAGTATGAAAATCTGAAAATGAATGAAGAAGAAAATATTGTTGAGTACTTTCATAGGGTAGATGAAGTGGTTAACTCAATCAGAGAGGTAGGAGAAGAAATTGCAGATAAACCTATTGTGCAAAAAATACTAAGGTCATTACCTATGAGATATGATGCAAATATTTCTACAATTGAAGATAGATATGATCTAAGCACACTCACAGTTGATCAACTTCATGGAATTTTTACAACATACGAAATGAGAACAGGGAATGATAAATCAACAAAAAATGAAACATCCTTTAAAGAATCTAAGAAAAAGATGAGGCATGAGCAAAATACCAATGATAAGTTATTAGATATATCATATGTAGAAGAGGAAAATTTTATACAGAAACTCCAGAAAGGATTTGGAAAATATAAAGGAAAATTACCTTTCAAATGTTTCAACTGTGGCATAATTGGACACTTTTCTAACAAATGTCCCTATCCCAAGAAGGAGGCAAATGATGAAGAAGTTCACAACCAGAAAAACTAATACAAGAAGAAATTTTATAAGAAAAAGAAAAACTTCTACTCCAAAGAAGACAACAACTCTTTAGACATGAGTGAAGATGAAAATTCAAAGCTTTTGTTTATGGGAATGAAAACTCAACATGATAAACATTCAGAAGATGAAGAATAAGGGAACTTCGAAGAAGAAATCCTTAGTGTAATTGAAGAACTAGGAAAATCTAAAAAAGAAAACAAGCTACTAAGAAGAGAGCTTCTATAGATTGAATAAGCTACTAAATCAAGATAGAGGGAAGTTTCCAAAACCATCAAGGAGTCAGAAAAAAACATCATTGATTTGAATTCCCAACTCCTGGAAGCTAATAAAACTGAATAAATCATTCTACAACAACTTAATGATAAACAAAAAGTATGTGAGAAACTAGAAGCTGAGATTAAGATACTAAAAAGTGAAATTGAGAAAGTAAATAAGGGATCACAATTTGAAAATAGTTCAAGGATATTGAATGAAAATCTCAGTAGTCAAAGATCACCAAACAACAAGACTAGTTTGGGATACACTCAAGACTCAAATTTTGCATCACAAGGATCTATAAAGAAACCAATCAGCTATGCAGATGCTCTGGAAAACTCATTTAGAAAAGAAGATAATGAGGCAAAGATGACACCATTAAAAATGGTTACACATAAACAAAAATCAACACTCTCCACTGGAGTAAAAGATGACCAAAAGAAATTCATTAGAAGAAATACCCCTCAATATTTATTTATTGGATATTGCTACTCTTGCAATAATTTTGGACATAAGGTAGTACACTGAAAATCTTATGGACAATACAATAAAAGAAATGTCCAAAGAGATAAGAACAATAAGTAAAATAAAGAAAAGAGAAACTATAACTCATTTTCTTTTTTGCAAGATTTCAATAGTGAATGCCAAAAATGCAACAACTATGGTCATAAAACAAGTGATTGTAGATTGCCAAAATATGAAAAAAAGACAAATATTCCCCATAATAAAAAAGAATGGAGGAAAAAAGAAAACAGAGTGCAATGTAACATTATATGCGAGAAATCAAGAGTGTCAGTGGTATATAGACAATGGATGTTCCAAACACATGACTAGAGATCAAAGTAAATTTCTCAAGTTAAATAAGAAAGGAAAAGGAAAAGTAACTTTTGGAGATAATATGTCAGCCAATATACTGGGAAAAGGCACTGCTAGTTTAGGAAATAATAAAACCAAAGAAGAATATGTACTTTTGGTAGACAATCTCAAACCAAATCTTATAAGTGTAAGTCATACTTGTGATCAGGGTCACATACTTACTTTTGATTCTCATAAATGTGAAATCAGAAAAAAGGACACTGGAAAGATAGTGTCAATTGCACCAATAACATCCAATAATGTGTACATCCTCGATATAGAAGAATAAAAATGTTGTTTAAGCCAAGTAGATGAAATTTGGATATGGAATAGAAGGTTGGGACATTTAATCTTTGACAACTTGATTAAAGCCAATGAAAAATAAGTAGTTAGGGACATGCCAAAAGTGATTAAACCTTCAGATCCTATTTGTAAACATTGTCAAATAGGAAATAAAACAAGAGTTAGGTTAAAAAAAAAAAGAGCATTCCACAACTAAAGAATTAGAGCTTACTCACATGGATCTATGTGGACCTACGAGAACCAAAAGCACTTATGGTGAACATCATTGTATGTTGATTGTTGATGATTACACAAGACTGACCTAGGTTTTCTTTTTAAAAGAAAAATGAGAAGGCTTTGAGAAATTTAAAACATATAAAGCTCTTGTAGAAAATGAAGCAGATATAAAAATTAAGTGTCTAAGATCAGACAATGGAGGAGAGATCACTCAATTCTATAAATACCATGGTATCAAAAGACAGTTTTCATGTCCCAGGACTCCTCAATAGAATGGAGTGGTAGAAAGGAAAAACATAATAGTTCAAGAAGCTACAATAACTATGCTAAAAGAAGCCAAACTTCCAGAATTTTTTTGGAGAGATGAAATCCACAGAACATTTCACATACTTACTAGAGCTCATTTGAGACCCAATCATGACAAAACCTTTTATGAACTATGGTTTGGGAGGCCAAGCTCTGTAAATTACTTTAGAATTTTTGGAAGTAAATGTTACATAAAGAATGATGAAGATAACCTAGGAAATTTTGACCCAAGATCTGATGAAGGAATATTCTTAGGATACTCATCAAATAAAAGGAATACAAATGTTATAATCTCAGAATACTAAAAATAGTGGAAAGTGCAAATGTAAAAATAAATGATCTAATAAAGGGCATATCCCAAGGCTTTGATAAAAAATCTCAACAAAACGATGATGATATAAAATCTCAACAAGAGGATGATGATGTAGAATCTCAACAAGAATATGATGATGAAACATAAGAAAATGAACCTCGCACTAATGAATAAGACAATGAAGAAAGACCCTTTCCAAGAGCTCCATCAAAGAGAGTTTAGAAGAATCATCCTGAAAGCTAGATCATTGGAGATAAAAGTGCAGGAGTGGAAACACGAAGGAAACTAGCCTTTGACTCAAAACAAGTAATGCTATTCCTAATTGAACCTAAATCATTTAAATAATCTATCAAAAATAAATATTGGATAAAATCAATGAATGAATAACTAAATCAAATAGAGAAGAATCAGACTTGGGAACTAGTTCCAAGACCCATGAACAAGAATGTGATAGGAACTAAGTGGATCTTCAAGAACAAATTAAATGAAAATGGGGAAATTATGAAGAAAAAATCCATATTAGTCTGCAAAGGGTATTCCCAGGTAGAAGGTATTGATTTTCAAGAAACTTTCTCTCCAGTAAAAAGAATTGAGGAAATCAGAATGTTCCTAGCATTTGCATGTTTCAGAAATTTCAAAATCTATCAAATGGATGTCAAATAAACATTCCTTAATGGAACACTAGAAGAAGAAGTCTACGTTGATCAACCAAATGGTTTCATGTTATTAGAAAACCAGGACTATTTGTGCAAACTAAAAAAGGCTCTGCATGGTCTTAAACAAGCCCCAGGAGCATGGTTCTCTAGGCTTGATCAGTATCTACAAAAACAGGGATCTAAGAGAGGGACTACTGAAAGAAACTTATATACCAAAATTGAGGATCAAAACATGATTTTTTTGGTATTATATGTAGATGAAATCATATTTGGGAGTAATCTCACTACACTAAGCAAAAAATTTGGAACCAAAATGCAAGAAGAGTTTGAAATGTCTATGCTGGGAGAACTATCATTCTTCTTAGGTTTACAAGTAAATCAAACATAAAAATGGAATATTTGTTTCTCAAACCAAATATATCAATGAAATGTTTAAGAAATTCCAAATGGAAGATAGTAAACCTATGGGTACTCCAATGGTCACTAGATGTAAACTAAGTCTAGAATATGACTCATCAAAAGTATACCAAACAATGTATAGATATATGGTTGGAAGTTTTCTTTATTCAACAACAACAAGACCTGACATCATGCAGGTTGTAGGAATCGTGGGTAGATTTCAATCTGCACCTAAAGAAACCCACTTAAAAATAGTAAAAGAATATTCATATACCTTCAAGGAACCCTAGAACTAGTATTATGGTATCCAAAAGATAAATACTTCAATCTAACCACATATATTGATGTAGATTGGGCAGGTAGCATAGATGATAGGAAAAGCACCAATGGAGGAGCACTTTTCTTAGGAAAAAGTCTAGTAGCATGGTCAAGCAAGAAACAAACATTCACATCACTCTCTACAATAGAGTCATAATACATTGTTGTTGCATCCTGTTGCACACAAGTTCTTTGGCTGAAGAAAACTCTAGAAGACATACAAATAAAACATAACGATCCTATTACTATTAACTGTGACAACATTAGTTCCATAAGTATCTCTAAAAATCCATTCATGCATTCGAAAACCAAACATATCCCAATTAAATACCATTTCCTTAGAGATTAGGTCACCCAAAAAATAGTTAAAATAGTATATCTAGACACCGAAGAACATATTGTAAACATTTTCACAAAACCTCTTTCCACGAGTATTTTTGAAAATCTCCGACGCAAATTAGGAGTAATTAAAAAAAATCATTAAAAATCGATTGGTTAGCGGGAACAACCCTTTTCCATTGATGTCAAAGGAGGAGAGTAACTTCATAGAGAAAAGCTTCATCAAAGGGGGAGTTTGTATGAAGCTAGGGTGTTTCCCTCAATGAGAAAAGGGGAGATTGTTGGACATATTTCCATTGAAGTATTGTCATTGATGTCAACATTTGATGATGCCCATGAATCTCAGAAGGGAAATCATATTGCAGAAATGTGATCAGGATCGAAATCCCCAAGGGACAAACAAGGACCGTTGGATATACAAGTGCCAGAACAAGGGTTGGATACAACTTGTTATTTCCAATCCTGCAATTAGTCTAGACCATCATATCTCATCGATTCAAATATCGACGACTGTGGTTGATCCCCCAAACATCACATAAATTCAAATTGTGGAGTTTGGGCGTCGGGATAAACAACACACAAGTTACGGTTCTACAATCCACACCTATCTTCGATGCTCACCAACCAATAGATCTACAATTGGAATCAATTCCACTACCAAATGAGCAGTTCCCATTGTGGAACTCGATGATCGTTTTAAACGTCATGCTAATTGAGGACCTTGCAATCATCCCTAATCATTGATCTACTCCAAGAGAATTCTTGACCGTTGGATCAAGTTGAGTGCAAGGATAGAGTAAGTCATGGACCATATATCATGGAAGTGACATACGCATGGTTAACCCGACAGTAACCACTTCGAGTAAAATCAACTGAAGGAAATGTGCATGAAGGAATTTTAGCTGAAGTCAAAGTTCCAAAGTAAGAGTGAGTCATCCGATCTAAGGAGTACTTCGGAAAAATTTCTGACCATTCAATATGAAGTAGATATATATGATAAGGTCTTAGCTAGAGTCCCTAAGAAATCGAATGTCCGATAGCCATTCGATCATAGGTAACTTTTGGGAAAAAGAAGAGCCATTGGATTTAAACCAAGGAAAAGAAACATCACAGATAGATCAATCTGTCGATCTAAGATAACGATCAATGAACAACATTCATTTCCTGTTAAAATTTGTGAGGAGGTAAAACGAGAAGTAAGAAAGGAAAAGTTAACCGAAGTTCCGAAGTCATGAACTTCCCTCAACCTTTGAATTAGAGGAAGAGCAGGGAAATCCTGTCAACCGTTGATCTATTCATAGTGCACCAAGGATGAGTGTGGTAAACTTCAGCGCTAGCCACTTCGGCAAAAAAGGATTCAGAACATATGAGTTCACCTCAAGGCCAAAGTCTCGAAGTGGACATGAGTCGTCTAATCCGAGGAACACTTAGGATAATATACCAACTGTTGGATCGAGTAAAGTGGAAGGATAGGATAAGAAAATACCAAGGCCAAAGCTTTGAATTCATGACGTGAAGACATGTAGCACACACATCAGGAGATCCATGTCAACAGACCATGTGAACAAGGACATGTGGCACAATCAGATAATGACAAGTGTCAAGATGAAATTGTCTTTTCAGGTACATGTAAGTCACAAATCTAAGTGACACATGGCAACCACTCATCCAGTGGCAAGTCATAAGTGATGTCAGCAAGTTATGTCACTTTGGGAGTTTGGACTTCAGGAGTTTCACCACCAGCAAACACCCAAAGCACTGAATTCTAAAGTCAACGCTAATCGTTGATCTACTTCGGGAGCATTCTCAACCGATGATCAAGAATAGTGGAAGGATAGCATAAGTGGAGATATTAATTGATAGCAAGCGATCATCACCACTTTATGACTTATTTGACAGGTAATCACTCCAGAGGAATTGCGACTCCAAAATTTAGGAGACATGAATAGCCAAAGTTCCGAAGTAAATGAGAACTGTCCATCTCATTTTGAAATTAAAACATGATCGCTAATTTTGATAAGTGATCAAGCACTCTCTTGGATTAGCTCCTAGTCACTACCTACAGTCATACGGAATAAAGAAAAAAATGGCGAAAGAAGAGGCAATGCTTACATTAATAAGTGTGTGTTCCTACGCCTATGGTCATATGTAAATGGTTTGAAGGAAGCACCTCTACAAAATTGATTTCTGCAATATTTGCAAAGACATGAAATTAAGTTAAATGAAATTGATCCTGTGATTGATTAATGAAAATCACTATCATTAAATTGAAAAGGCTTCTCGATAATATTTGAATAAAGAAAAACAAACGAGTTTATTAGTAATAAAGAGGTGTGATGGTCCAAACAAAGGGACATAATGTTTCATAGCTCACACCAGTTGGAAGAGTATATAAATGAGAAAGAGTGGTGAGAATAAAGGGTCTCTATAGTCCAGATCAGAAGATCAAAAGCAGAATCAGATTCCAAGAAGGAAAGTTGAATATACTTATGCGGTGAGGGTGGAAGGGAGGAGCATGGAAGGATTCATATCCTTACTAATAAAATTGTAAAAGATAAGGGAGTTGGTGCCCTAAATACAAGGGAGTTGGTTCTTCCTAGGGTTGGTGATCTAAATAAGAGGGAGTCGGTGCTTCCTAGGGTTGGTTCCTTGAAGAAGGGGATTGGTGTCTCCTAGAGTTGGTGCTCTAAAGAGGATTGGTGTCCTTCACTAATATTTATAAAACCTTGTAATTGATGTTAAATATATTTATATAATTGATTTTTCATACAATTCACTATTGATTTATTATGGTGATCAATAAAATATAAAAATAAATTGTTAATTGTGAAGAAAGGGTAATATTGATTCACCCCCCCCCTCTCAGTATTCCAACAATAATTCCCTTGTCATGGTTATAAGTGGAATTGTAAAAGTTTTCCTTTATATTTTATTGGAAATTTAACCTTATCAACCTTCCTATGATGAGGTAGGATATATTTTACATAGGGAACTTGTTGTATTTGGTCATTTTGAGTAATAGTTTCTTTTTTAGGAATGTCTTTATTTCTATTTTTTTGGATGCATGAGATTAAAGACAATGATATTTTTTTATAGTACTTCATTATCAATTGTCGGTGTTTCAATTTTAAATATATTGGGTTGACTTATTCTACCCTTACCTCTTTCATGAATTATGGTTGATTAGTTCATACTTACTAGTGGATTTTTGTAAGTTTCAGGTTTTATCATTGCCTCATATCATATTTTAGTCAGTCAATCAAGTCCTATATGATCCCTTGTCATTATTGATACCTTTTCCTTGTTGGGATTTGAATGATACCCAACAATGTTTTTGTTTCCTAGGTTTGAAGCTCCTACTTCCTTTTTGTCATCTATTTTCAAAGATTGTAGTGACTTGTTTTCACATAGATGTGTTGGAATCCATCTCCAATCATATATAAGATAATTACTTCCCTTATTTATTAATTCTAGCCATAATTTTTGGGAATATTCTATTAATTTTGCAAGTTTGTCCCAAAATATAGTCTGAGTGGGCTTAATGGTTAAGAACATGTGTTTCTTCTTAAGAGGTCACAGGTTAAAATCTAGAGGGGGGTAGGGTATGTATACCTTCATAGACTTTACCAGTGTAATTGCTAGGCAGAGGGGGGTCCGTTGTCCCACAAACAAGTGGGTCTCATACACCAATTTGGTGTGTTGGCTTGGTCGTGACCTTAAAAATAGATTATTATTATTATTAACTTGTCATTGCTTCCCCTAATTCTTTTTGTCCACCCCCTAACTCTTTCTGTAACTTCTCTATATAATCCATAATATGTGAGGCATTATTGGTTCCATATACATAACAATAATCCTTTACTTGTAACTAATCATTATTGACCATTTTTTGGTTGGTTTTCTTTGTTGGAGTACCCAATTTTAGTTTACTTTATACACTATGTATATAGAATTAAAAGGAAAAACATGGAAATGTTGTTTATACTATAAGTTTTTAAAGAAAAAAAATTAAATGTGGTGGAAGTTTTTATAAGGGATGTGACTATATGAAAATCACTTGTTGGAAATAAGGGTAGATGATTAAAAAAATGGACAGTACAAAAATTGGTGAATTTCACACAGGTGAAGGACAATGCATGTATAAAGAAGAGTGGTTTCTATATGTATGGAAGATTAATCAACTACTAAATGATAGAGTATACATAGGGCTATGGAAGCATCGTAGAATAATGTATAGAAAAGGGAAAATGGTGGTTGTATAGTGGAAAAGGAAACTATCTTTAATTAATTTGTACAAATTGTGGATTTGTTTGTAGCATATGGTTTTGTATGACCTAAAAAAATTGGATGTATAAATTAATTCAATGTGCAATTGTACGGATTAATTTGTGGTGGAGATTGTATGGCCAATTAGCATATGATAAGTGTAGTACACAATTACTTGAGTGGTGCCTATAACGGTGTATGAATTTAAGCCTTGAAAATTAGCTCTGATACCAAATGTAGTAAACAAATTCTTTTTTAACACTGAATTTACAGAAATATTTATGCTAATATATGTGTGTGTGTGTGTGTGTGTGAGAGAGAGAGAGAGAGAGAGAGAGAGAGAGAGAGAGTAATGATTGATTGGTAAACATTGATAATATGATGATGTTACAATGAGCCTCATGATGGTATACTTATACACATTGACTAGTAAGTGGGTGTGTGCCATTTGACCTTTCATTTGTCTAATTAATATTATTTATTGTTCTTATTGTTGTTGTTGTTGTTATTATTATTATTATTATTATTATATTTATATTTATGTTTGTTACACTTTTCTCTCAAATTGCCTAGTAGATTGGGGTTGTTAAGAATTGAAATATAGTCCATTGTTGTCTATTATTTGTGTATATTTCATAAATAGCCAAAACGTTGAAAATTCACAAGGTTAAGATCTAGGAAACCTCTAAGATAGAGGTGAAATTTTTGAATTGCATGAGGAACATCAAGTCGTGGAAATTTCTATATTGTATTAGATGTTTTGTCACTTAGATCACTCTAAGTGTAAGACAAACTTCATATTCTAGCTGAAGAATATCTAGGAAAGGTGATTGACATTGTTAAGGTTGTTGGGTGTGATTTCCTATCTTTCTTGAGATGATCACTTACACTTATGAGAGGTTTTGATAGGTTTCTCTTGTCATGAGAAGTGATGGATCTACTACATTGATAGTTGTTATGAATATATTTTTAGTAGGTGTGATGTGTAATAGGACATGTGATTGGTATATTTATTTGTTCCAAGGTCTTATAGTGATAGGAAGTAGATCTAAGTGATTATTGTCTGGTATGTTTTTATTTTTATCACTTGAGATTCCCAGGAGGACTTGTGATAGGTGACTGATTTGTTTCAATAGATGCTAATGTGTTTTTCACCTGTAATAAGTGGAGGAGCTTCTTTGTGTTGAAGAATTTTTAGGATGGATATGGACTTGGTCTCTCACTTATCATTTAACACTATGTTTAGTGTTGGATGGTATATGGATAGTAGATATTTGAGACATATGACGTACGACATATCATTTTTTAACAAATTTTAGGAGAAAGGGGGAGGCATAAGTGTGGATCTTAGTGATGATGCTACTTATTCTATGAGAGGAGTTGGATCCATTTCCTTTTAGATCCTTGATATGAAAAGATCTTTTAAATACTATGGTTGAGTTTTAAAACATGAGTTCATTACCATTTAAGAATTTGAAGAAAGAGGAAGAATTAATGATATAACATAGCAACCATAATAAGATATATAGATCTGGAAATAAGCACAAGAATCAACAAACCATAACAACAAAAGTTGTTAACAAAGTTCGACAATATCGCCTACATCTTCGGGCCTTTGTCTTAGTGGGTGAGGCTTTATTATTTCTCTTCAAAGATTCAAAATTAAATCTAATAAGTCTCAAATGAATCAAAAAATGATCTAGTTGTGTTCTTCTAGATCTCAAGAACCCAACACAATCAACGACATTGAAAACAGATGAACGAAGCTCCCAGAAATGGCCCACAAAGTTGCTCTCCTCAATGGGTTCCCTACATAAAAAAGGATTTGGATTTACAGTTCTTCAGTATTTCTCCTCTTTTGAACCTCCTCCAAGGATGCCAAAAACCTCTAGTTTATATAAGCTTGAATTTGGCAACAAAATCCCAACTTCTCCCCAAGATCTGGCCTAAAAAAGGGCTCCATATCCTCCAATAATGGCCAAAATCTCCCAAAACTAGCTGAAAAATCAAATAAAATCTTAACATATAGTTAAAAAACCCAAAAATTGGAAAATATTGGGTGCAGCCCCTTACTTATCTTCGGGCTCCAAGTCACATGGGACAAGGCCATGTTTTCATAAGCTGGCGCGCCCCTGATCGTTAGCCCCCAAAATTCAACCCATGGTCGCATGTGTGGCCATGTGTCCACAACCCTGAAATCCACGTGCCCATATCCATTGTAGCCCCTGGTTCCTAGTGCCTATTCATGCACCTTGGTCAGTGGACTAGCCCTGTCGACCAGGCGCTAACCCCACAAATCTACATCAAATATAACCTTATAGAAAAACTTCCCACACACCAAACATCAAAGGAGTGGGTCATATATCGAATGTAGGTGATCATGGGCTAGGCTCCAATAAATTTCACACCAAATAGTATATCAATGATTCATGTGGTAAATTTTGCGTTGGGGGCTGGGGCTAGTCCCCAACCCTTTTATCCGTCGGAATTACAATGTTTCTAATTCAAAAAAATTTAAACAAACATATGGTTAAGAAACAATGTGTGGGCGGGATAGTAAACTGACCCTGCCAAACCTCTCCCCCATGCTCGAAGGTTGCGGGTTCGACTCCTATGGATTTCATACAATTTTTCCACACTAACCAATGGAGGGGTGCCATGTGGCAGCCCATGACTGGGCCACGTGGAACCATAACAGTTGCCCTCTAACTGACACTTTTCAACATCCAATTCGTCCACCTGCCACCAAAATCTTCCCAGTCAGCATGCCACTCTTCTGCCACGTCACTGTACGACCATACATCATGTATGGTTAGCTGCCACGTCATCACTGTACGGATTGTACAATCAACAAAAAAATTGTTTGTTTGCAAAAAATGAACATAATGCGATATCTTTCTCATACCGCATTTGTTTGAGCTCATTCAAGTTGCATTGGGTTCGTAACAACGAGGCCTACACACAAGTCCGTTTTGAAGTGATTCTGAGAATTTTTATTTTTAGGCCTGCTTGGACCCATTTTGGTTCCTAGATCCATTTTGGATCAATCCTTTAGGTGATGTTCATGAGTTTATTGATCTATTGGTTCCTGGTTTGAAGAATAATTTATTTTAGTGTCTTGTATGATAGATGTATTCTGAATAGTTTCTTTTGAGGGACAACAATGAACCATTAGTGATTGTCTCTTATCTAGTCCGAGGAATTTAGCCATAGGGGTGAGAGAGGGTGGAATTTATATGTTACATGTTGATATAGTGACACATGTACATTCCAATGAGAGGATAGAAGAGCCTTCTATATTTGAGGAGGTAGATGAAGAGTATGTATGGTGAAATGTCATAGAGATGATTTTAGAGCATATTATGGATCCAATGATTGATTCCAAGATTACAATTGATGGGAGTATTGTAGAGTATAGGGATAGGGTTTTTGAATTCTCTTAGAAAAAGGGAGTTGACCATGATGTTACACTTTCTTCAAGATTCTTTTAGGATGAGGGATTTGACCTAGTTTAGGTTCTTTCAATTGTCAGAGGTTTGAGGTACATGAGAAGGATTCTCATGTTCACAAGTTGTTAATAACTTTTCATGGGTTGTTACCTATACCACGAGTTTGGGATTTTAGTATCAAGCAATTGAATTGTGTATTTTTTTATCATTTATATTTTGATAGACCTGATCCACTTGTCTTGTTCTTGTATGGAGATGTCATCACCTTTGTAGGATCTCCAAAATAACTCATGATGTTGTGTCCCAAATATTTTGACCCATGATGTAGACTTGAGATATGTTGGAGTTTAGTAGGTTACTTATGATCTAGGGTTATATTAATTTATATTAATAGGTGTTAAATGTTTTTTGGAGGTTCAAGATGCTATGATAACAACTTGTGTTGATGGATATAATGATACTTCTACAACTTACAACATTTATATTCTATCATAGTGGAAGAATGCAGTGAGTAGAGATGTGACATTTGATGAGGACATGAGGTCTTACAATTAATAATATTATCCTCGAGTTATTGAGGAGAGATATGAGGTTTTTATTCTAAATACTTGAGATGATTTACATTCATAGGGAGACGAAGTGATACTAGGTGTGGATATTCCCTCATCTAATAATCCAACTCATAGGAAGCCAATATGGCTTACCCAACCATTACAAGAGGCACAAGAGAATGTAGGAGCACCCAAATATTTATTGAGGGTGAGTGTTCCTCCTAGGAGATATGCTAGTAACGTTGCTTTGGTTCCCTCCATCCATGAGCCTTCAAGTTATCTTGAGTAGGAGAGGTGTGATGCCTTGATGTAGGAGTGTGATGTTTGGGATACAATGGTTGATTGTGAAACTATAATAGGTACATATTTGCAAGTGGCAGGGTTGATGGAGTTGTAGAGGGAGTAGATAGGTGTCAGTGAAAACATTTTTTTCATAAAGAGGGAATGCTAGATTTTAAGGTTACTCTAAAAGTGTTTACACCATGTTTGGGGGTGCTTTATGAGATTTGGGGTTCATGGTGTATAATCATCTCTTAGATGGTTCATGATATATTTTCACATGGGAGATGGAATATTGCCACACACCCAACCCCTAAGTACATTTTTAAGATATGGGGTATAATTTTTTCGCTTACCTCCGACGAATATGGTATGGAGGAATATTCCCTTTCTCTTGATGGACAATCTTGATGCATGAAAGATCTCCCGAACTATAGTTATAATCCATTCAACACTTAAGGTTTACCAATCCTATTATACCTCACTCAACTCTTCAACCCATTGAATATTAACAGGCACCATCAAATTGATGTTATTAGTCAACATCAATTCGCCATGTCACCGTAGGGTGCTTTGGTTTGCTCGACTAGAGTATGACATATGTACCTCTCCTATAGTCCAATTAAAATACTTAATTAATATTTCATAGAATACTATTCTTTGGTAATCAATGACTTAAACCTCATTAAGGATAATTATTCTCCACAAAGTAATTAACTGGTAATTAATTTTTGCTTAGCCTAATACTCCTGGTTCATGAATAACTAAGGTTTTACTTTCTCTTTCTCCCCCTTAGACGTAGTTTTACACTAATTCAATTTATTACTCATATGTTAATTATGACTAATTATATCATAAAAAAATGAGATTAATTTCCCCATAATATACTCAAGTTGATTAACCTTAATTAAGGTATATAATTCAATCCTTCCCCGACACACAACTCCATACCGAATTTTCACGTAATTTAACACACACACACACACACACACACACACACACACACACACACACACACACACACACA
>JZKD02S2429540.1:224533-237676 GCA_000966675.3 Picea glauca
AGGATGAAGGGGAGTAGGATGCGACCGAATCTTCTGATTATAGGTCTGGCAGGCGTGACACTTCTGAACAGCAGTAATGCAGTCATTAAACAAGAAAGGCCAAAAGTAACCGACACGTAAGATTTTCTGGGAAGTAGCATACCCAGACATATGACCACCACACGCTCCTGAATGGCAGTCATTCAAAGCTTTCTCAGCTTCTTCAAAATTCAAACAACGCCAAAAGACAGAGTCAATACCTCGACGGTAAAGAGTATCGCCGAGGATAATATAATGATGTGCTTGATAACGGACGCGATGTCGTTCATTACTGGACAAAGCATGCCAGAAAGTTTGAGTTTGGAGATATATAATGATATCTCTATACCAAATATCGTCAGTACTGATAAGGAAAAGTGATTCGTCCGGTAACAAATCAACTGCTACATTTTCCATGGCAGAGTGGGGAAAATCACAAATTAACTCAGCGAAAACTAAGGATTTTTTTGACGTGGCACGATCGAATTCCAAATCGAACTCCTGGAGAATGACAATCCACTTGGAGTACTTTCCCCCCAGCAATTGATGTGTCAATATATGTTGCATGGGGTTACAACGTGAAATCACTTAGTCTTCCTAGAGAGAATATAATGATGAAAACGTTGAACTGCTTGAACAGCAGCCAAAGCCAGCTTTTCAACATGTTGGTACTTGATTTCCGTTGATGATAGATTTCTACTCAAGTAATAGATAACATGTTCATCGTGGTTATCATCCTCCTGAACAAGAACCATGCCGATAGTATACTCGAACGTAGCCAAATAAAGAAAGTAATCCCGACTATAATCAGGAGGGAAAAGAAGAGGAGCTTTCGTGAGGGACAACTTTAAAGCTTCAAAAGCGTTGTTAGCAACCTTATCCCAGACAAACTCTGAACCTTTCTTTAGAAGATGTGTAAAACCTCGAGTAATCTCAGCGTAATACAGGATGAAGCGACGAAGAAAGTTTGCTTTCCCCTGCAAACTTTGTAACTGGAGTAAAGAAGAAGGAGGAGGTAGATTAAGAATCGCCTCAACCTTAATAGGATCTACCCGGATCCCATGGCGTGAAACAATAAAACCAAGGAGATGGCCAGATTCTACACAAAAGACACATTTATGAGGATTCAGGCGAATGTGATAGAATCTACAATGAACGAAAATTGCTCGGAGATGATTAGAGTGATCGACTCGACATAACAAGTGAGCCGAAAAATTGTCCAAATAAGGTTGAACAATATGCTTGATATCGTGAAATGCATAAGACATAGCACGTTGAAACTTAGCACCTGCATTCTTAAGACCGAAGGGAAGTTTTCTATAGGAGAAAGTACCCCAAGGACAAATGAAAGAAGTTTTATGCTGGTCCTCAGGAGCGATGTTAATTTGATTATAGCCGGAAAATCCATCCATAAGAGAAAAGATTTCACTGCCGACACAGTCATCGACGATCTGGTCAACAAAAGGGGTTGGAAAGTTGTCTTTCGGACAGGCTTTGTTAATATCCCAATAATCAACACAAACGCGTATACTACCACCTTTCTTGTCAATCGGTACAGGGTTAGAAACACATTCTGTCAGAGCCACGGGATAAATAAAACCGGCTTTGAGAAGTTTTTCAACTTCGAGTTTGATGGCTGCGGCTTTACGTGGATGGACAGGATGGAGGCGCTGCTGTACTAGTTTAACTCCAGGGTACATTTTTATATCATACACAATGATAGACGGGTCGATACCTGGCATCACTTCGTAACTCCAGGAAAAAATATCACGAAATTCCTTGAACAAAGCAGTATAGGTAACAATTTCCTCTGGAGAACACGAAGCTCCAATGTGAACATTTTCAATTATCCTAGGTTGAACTAAAATATCAATGGGTATCATGGGAGAAATATTTCTGAGGTTCCCTTCCACAAACACATCATGTGTAGATCCGAGAACGGTCGTTATGACAAAAACAGTCGACGCAGTCGAAATCCGCTGGTAATTCTCGAGAGTATGTTGTTCCAGAAACAGGATGGAACGATGATGCCCATCGTCCCAAGGAGTATCGGCCATGACGGACATAATCATATCGTCAATGGGAAAGATAATGTGGAAAGGATCAAGAGACAACTCCTCAAGAGAGGGTGTAGAAGGGGTTGCCGATTGAATTGCATGATAAGTAGACTCAACCGGACTTAACGACATGACGTCACCGAAACGAGTATGATCTCCAAGATCAGGGACTATCCATGGGTCAAAAGACACTGGAAGTTCATAAGGAACAACAGAGATCATATTAATCGAAGCAACTGACGGGCGTAGAATATCGGGTGGTGGTGGTATGGTAAAAGTACCCATTAACGAAGAATCTTTTAAGAGACCGACTACAACATTCTCGTAACCCGGTGGGGTTTTAGCTATAAACGGTACATTTCCAGTGCGAGTATCGGAATTAAAGAAGGCAAGTTGATCAACTGTAACGATCTTTCCTTGATGGGGAAAATGGAGTACACGGAACAGTGTTGACACAACAACTCGCATAGAGTCTACCCAGCTACGACCAAGAAGAAGATTGTAATCTAAGGGAGCATCGAAAATTTCCACCTCAACTTGGACGGTCTTACCTTTGAGAGTAACCGACAACGAGGGAAGGACACCGTAAGGCTTAAAACCCGAGCCATTGAAGGCTTTCAAAGTATTTTGTGATTCAATTAACGGAGGAGAGCCAATGGATTTCCAACAGGTAAAAGACATTACACACGTAGAGGCACCCTCATCAACAACAGTCCGGAAAATGTTTTTGTCAGAGACAATAACTTGTATCTGAAAAGAAAGCTGTGGGGGTAACCTTGGAACATGGTCGTCCAAGTCAAAGACTATCAAGTTCGTATCGGTAGGATCAATTCCACCTATGGCTTTCAACAGATCCCTTCGTTGTGCAGGACAAGACTGAAGGACTTCAAGGGCAGACATCGCTGAAGGTGCTTGGGCTAGATCTTCCACAATACTGTAGTTCTGGGCCGCACGGGCGTGAGGGTTGAATGCCGACTTCTTAACGACACCTTTCGGAGGTCGTAAGACTGTATCAAGGCTTGGTATTTCGAGATGAAGAGGACCGGTCATAGGTGGATTTGGCGGAGAGAGTTGTACCAAATCAGGAGGTAAATCGTCAATCTTCTCCTTAGAAGGAGAATAGTCTTTGGCTCTAGTTGCGATGGCAACGTCATTGTTCTTAGAATAACCGATGCACATCAAAACATATGATGTTGTAGAAGTAGACGGTTGGTCATGAATGACCAAGGAAGCATGTTGCTGAGATGGGAAGGGTTGGGACAAGGCTGCCGGCGTAGAAGGTTTGGGCGTTCCTTGAAGGAACTTGTTAACTTCGGCACGTCTAGGAAAATCCTTCATGTAGTGATCATCACCACAGATAAGGAAAGGGTAGCATGGTTTGCGCTTATCCCGATCATCAACATGAGGGGTTTTGGTTTGTTCATTTTGATTATTATTTTTACTCTCCTTATTCTTGCCTCTCCCTTTCTTGGATTTATTCTTACCGGTAGGTGTAGATTGAACAACGTTCACTTCAGAGGTTTTACCAGCGGGAGGAGCAGGAGACGGAGCATTCTGAACATTAGAAGAATTGGATTTAGGGGTTGTATTTGAAATGGAATGTGAGTGGGTATGAGTAGAACCAATCACACCATCAGCTGCATGCGAGGCAGCTGGAGTAGTTGAAGTGCTAGAAGTATCAGGACGGGGTAGGTCAGGTAGCAAATCGTACAATGTTCCCGTTTGCGAATAAATGAGATCAAGATATTGGGCACGACTGATAGCCTGCTCCTCTGTAACAACGCCACCCATGGCGATTTCCTTACCAATCTCATTCACAAAGGATTTTGTGAACTATTCTGCCAGTAACTGATCAAGGAGCTCAAGTTTGATGAGACGTCGTCGCCACCTCCACTCATGTATATGATCCGAGATATGAGTGCCTTTAGATTGTTTAAAAGAAGTTAAAATCTCAGTCCCGGTATCATAACGGATCGGTAACTGGTAATGTGTAAGAAAAGCCATAGCCAGGGTATTAAAATCAGAGAAGAAACCTTGTGGCAATTCAATGTACCACTTCGCAGCGGAACCAGTAAGAGTCCTTTGAAAAAGACGTAGATGAATGGAGTCATCCATCAGAGAATTGGACGAACACCATAAATGAAAAGTCATGACATGATTATTTGGGTCCTCTCCCGGCTTGCCATCGAATTTCAGAATATCCGATGGAAGTTTAGCAGGGATAGCAGGCCATTGGGGAGAGTGACGAATAGGATCATTGACGATCCTAGACAAATCTGGCAAATCCAAAGTAAAAAAGAAAGGAAACTGTCGGTTTACTTGTGGGTACTGATGGATTTGGGGTGGAAGCTCCGTCGGCAAACCAGTAGGAGCATAAGCAGACTGTCCGTAGAGGGAAGGCCCTGGCTGAATCTGTGGTGGACGGATAGGATAGTAACCCCAAGGATTATAACCTTGAGTTTGAGTAGGGACCTGGGGTTGAGTAGTCTGACCCGAACCCCAAATAGGATTAGTTACCCCGGGATAAGGTTGGCCAACGGTAGGGACAGCTTGTTTCCCCCCAGCATTCTAAGGAAAGTTCTGTATAAGTTGAGTCCAATACTGGGCCAATTCAGGAGGTATATTTTGTCCAAAAGGGGAGGTTGGTCCCCCAATTGTAGGTACAGTTCCACCAGGAAGTTGTGTGCCAACCGTAGGTTACGTAGTAACTGTATTGTGTCCGGGAAAAGGAAAAAGAACCGTACCGCCCTATCCACCAACATGAATCTGTGGGTTAGGTGCAACAGTCGGAACAATGCCAGCATGATTAGAATTACCAGAAGGAAAAGGTGGGAGTGTCGGAATAAAACGAGGAACCTCATACCTAGGAAAAGGAGGACAACCTAGAGAACCAGCTGGGGTTTGCGGAGGTGTTGGATTAGGAGGATTCAATAGAGCATTTAACGCATGGTAACCGGGTGGTAGTGTCAGGATGACATCAGGAATTCGCAGGGTATTGATAGGAGGAAGAGTAGTTGCAGTAACCTCGGTTTGAACACTCATAGTATTCGCGAGATGGGCCATCTCAGGAGGGAGAACAAAACGATAAGTAGTAGTCTCGGGTGAAGTTTCTGTCTCAGAAGTCACGGGAGGGTTGATTGCATAGACAGGGGGTGACTCTGTACCAAAAAGAACTTGTTGGAGATCACCTGACCAAAAAGGATCTTGGCCTACTACACCGTGAGAAGGCCCAACAGTTGATTCAGAAGACGTAACAGTGGTTTCTTCCGAAGGATTTACTCGTCCAACAGGTCGTTCACCATGACGAACGCGATAGTCCTCTATAGTATTGGTAACTCGAAATTATTCTAGAGAATCAGTTCGTCCGACTTGTGGAAGTGGTGTGGTGACAACTGGAACATCACTGGTTTCCCCTTGTGGTGAAGTAACCACAGGGACTTCAGTCTGATGGGGTGAACCCTCAGGTGTACCAGTAGGTTGAGGATCATCCAGATGTTCTGGATATAATCCTTGCATTCTACGAGAACGCTGTGGGGGAGGAATTGTAAACAAGTGACAAGTTCCGCGAGAAAATTCCTAAGGTCAACTCCGAGAAATAAACAACATTCACTAGTAAACAAAATCTAGGAAGCAATCACCAAGCAAACAAAACCTTCTAATTTCGAAGCCACTAGTTGGTGATGAAATCCAACATTGCAACAACGAGATGAGAAGGGGCAGGGCTAAGGTGGAAAATTTACGTTGATGACCTTCTTAACAGACTTATGCCCTGGTGCAAGCTCCCACACATAATCGTGGGTATACCCTCCAAGGACCCCGAGTCAGTTTGATCAACGTCGATTCCAGGTACCGTGAAGACTTTCACCTCCACAATCACCTTGGGTAAGAACCTAGAGAGATAAGCCACTAAGGTCACCACAAACAACAGTACATCCTGGGGGAACAGTCGTCAGTCCGATCCACACGCAAGGGCAGGGTATCTAGCCTGAAACCAACTCAAAGGCTTCCACTCATAATTGTGGGTATACCTCGGAGTGATCCCCGCAATACGTGCAATCTCTACACCGATGTCAACAAAGCAGGGTTAGTAACTCTGCCAACACCAATGTGACCTAGTGCTTGACCCTTGTGTTAGAAGGGCGTCCCAGGAAAATATGCTGCCAATGGAATTTAACACTCCCTAACTCAAGATTCTATTGTGTGTTTTTGAGATTTTGGAGAGTGTGTCTCTCTTCCTACTCCAAAGTACTAGCCTAGCTAAATTTTGGTGTAAAAGAGCCCTAGAAAAGAGTTATTAGATCAATTTTAATATTACGCAATGTTTTTAAGAGCTGTTGATTACTCAAAGGTACCGGAAGTGAAACTCATGATGTGCGACTCTGACCCAAATAGTGCAAGGATAATGATGAAATATGATTCTTTTCATTCCATGAATCCTAGTTATGGGAGAGATAAAAAAATTTCCGAATCAATCTCAATACTACAATGCAAATGCAATGCTCAATTTCCTTTCAGATGCCAATACAAGCAACCATTTATCAATGAGCAATTTCTATATGTATTTTTCAAGTACTTCAATAAACTCTAAAACTTTGATTTTCAATGTTTTCAACAAAGCAAAACAAGATCTTGAAAGAAAACTTGTGGTTCACTTCCCAAGATGAACTCTAATTAATGAGAAAAGAAAATCAAACCATCAATAATCAAACTATGACAACCCAACCAAAACTTTCAACGAAAGTAAAAAACAAAAACAAACCAAGGAGTTCCTCAATGAAAATGAAAAATGTTCTTTCGAACCACCAAGCAAAAGAGAAAACATCAAACACTTGACTCTCTGCCAATCACTGGCTCTCAGCCACTCAGACACACCCAACTCCAGAAGTTAAAGAGAAAGAAAATGCCAAACAGAGCCAAGAAGAGAAAGTCAAGCTATCAAGGGCAAGAAAGACTTAGAAACCCTAAATCTGTTCCAGCAAGCAAACTACAACAAGAGATGCATAAGTCAATGACCCAATAAGCCAAAAAGATGTAATTCAACTGTTCTGAGCAATTGAAAAAGTCAAAACTTGATTTCAAAAATTTCAAAAATCTTGCTCGCAGACAAGCAATGATACACAGTGCAAGAAGATAGTGTTCTCGCAGGCCACTGTGAAGCAAAGTGAGAGGGGTTCGCACTGGACCCTATAAGCAGGGTGAGAACTTGACTGGTTCTCACAGGCTATCTATGAACACAGTGCGAGAATCCCTGAAGATAATGAAAATTTTGAAAAAGCAAACAAAATTCAAACTGGCTTATAGACCCAGAAGGTCTCTCAGGATATCCTGAGGATGCAGACACTGACAAAATAGGAGAAAACTGCAAATAGAGCAAATGGCCACAGAAAATTCAAAAACCATAAATAAAAAAGGGATTGTTCCCCAGCGGAGTCGCCAATTTTGTTTCAGGATAAATCTGTGAGTGCGGACACAAACCGATCTCCCTAGATCCACCTGGATCTAGACCAAATCATGACAGAATAATACACTTTCCCTAGATCTAGCCTATTGAATGAACTAAGAGATAAGGATTATGGACATACCTTATGAATGCTTTCCTTATGTCTCTGTTGTTCCAAGCTTCGCTCCAATGCTCTTGCACCGTTCAGATCACAACAGTACAAACCAATCGAGGTAAAGGCAGATTAATATATTCAATAGCTAGTCTATACATATGATCAAGGAGTTATGTAATAAAGTGACATCATCTTTATGGGAAAGGGACATATTACTGTATTGAATTAATTGAAAGTGAAACTTACAAGCTGAGCCTTGATGTCATAGGTCTCCTTTCGATGGCTCCTAGCTCTGACACACACACTTGCTCATGCATGAAGAAAATCAACCACTTTAGATGACCTTGTTGTTGTCTCTTGCTGCTGTAGCATCAGTCCTCCATACAGTCTTGCACTAGTTCTCCAATCAATCTCTTGCTAGTTTGCTTCTAACTTTCTTAACCCTTTCCATGAGAAATATCCTCAATATATAGGAGAAGATAGTTTAGTTACTTGGATAGGAAATGATCCCAAGATATCTGGAATACCAGCTCTTAGATAACCATTCGTTAGCCAACTCATTCTTCTCGAAGATTCCCTTCTAGAAGGCTCGAGAACTTCATATTTTTCCTTTTTAAGAAGATGTTCGCACCCTGGCATTAGGTACAGTGCGAACTATTTTCACTCCAGATTAATGCAACCTGCAAGAATTAGGCATTCTCGCAGGCAAGTATATAGCTAGCCTGCGAACTTCTTGAAAAGTATGATTTTCTGGAAGCAAACAAGTGTAACTTTTCTCAGGGAAGTGTTCTAAATGAAGAGATTGATTTTACATCATCATAACACTATCACAACATCATCACGATGACCAAAATTGTGGGTAACAGTTGGCTTCATTCACATGTAACCATTTTAATAAACCTTAAAATGATATAATATAATATATTATATTCCTCGAAAATTACGCCGAGGTTTTAAATTCTCCAATATTATATTTAATAATTGAAAAGAGAGAGAGTATTATACGGGTCAATCTCCTTTGGTTATTTCCATGCAACTCTTCATTCTCAATTAAATCAGAGTTTCGGAGTCCCGAAGGGGACCCACTTGTAATTACATTGTGGTTTAAATACAATGACATATTTTGGATTATAATATAAAATATATTGTAATAAAGGTATATTATATTGAATTATGTTAATTGATCACATTAAATACAATAATTTAATTAATTGTATTTCTTACCTTTACAACCTTGCACAAGGAAGGAAAGGGTTCGAGCATTTGGCGACTTTCACTCGTGGAATCCCATCAGCCAAACATCACGGAGCCCCAAAGCTCCAAACTCTCGAAATTCCAAAGACCACGAGATGGTTAAATAATTTGGTCACCACTTATTACCTGGTGTGTTTGTGACGCAAACCCCTCCCCCGAACCACAGGTCGGAATCCACACAGGATCTTTTCTTTTCGGCCTGAGAACTAGACTAGCTCCTCTATTTCCCTTTCGAGATATCTACCCACAACAACACCTTGAGAAGATTTCTCTCTTTTATTTCGGGATATCGAACTTCGCAAATTCGTGAATCCTGTGGTCGAGCAGCTTACCTCTCCAACCTCTGAAACCCGAAGTACTTAAATCACTTGACCTTTTCCTGATGTCAGCTTTGGCTTTTTCAGCGTTCGCGAATTCAGGAGTTGAAATGTCGTGCAACTCTACTCCTCGACTCCCGAAATCCCGAAACCCGAATTTCCAAAATCCCGAAATCCCCCTTTAAGGAGATCAACGGTTGTGGATTCTCCCTCGATCCAACGGTCAGTGCTATTTCGCGTATCAAGAGTTCGATATGCCAAAGCTCGAACTTTGTATTCTCTCCACCTTTCGGTCTCCAAAATCCTGATGTCAATTTTGGCTTTTTGGATTTCGTGAATTTGGGAGTTGCGATGTCATGCAACTCTTCCCCTCGAATCCCAAAATCCTGATTCCATATTTTCCAAAATACAGATGTCCCAGTCTCCCTTTTCTCTTCACGATTTCGGGGTTTCAACCACCGAAATGAGCTTTTACTATACCCTCGGGATTCCCAAACCTCCAAATCCCAAAATTATGAAACTCTAAGGTTCCGCTTTCAAGGAGATCAATGGTTGTGAACTCCCCCTTGATCCAACAGTCAAGGCAATTTCGCGTACCGGGAATTCAATATGCTAACACTTGAATTCTCTGTCCTCTCCACCTTCTGATCTTCGAAGTTCCGAAATACCGAAATGGTACTTCACCTTGTTGTTTCACAACCTCGACGAGAAGTCTCCTATCCTTCCACGTGTTGCCTTCCCTTTGTTTCGGGTTTTCTTCTCTACTATATCTCGATCTCTTGTCCTTAGGACTTCCGAAACTCCGAACTCTAAAGTTCCAAAACTTGACTTGCTTCCACCACGAAAACCTCCTTTTTGCATTTTGGGGATTTGATTGACCAAGGATCTTGGCTTACACTTCGGACTTTCGAACCCCAAAATGCCGAAATGGTTGAAGACCTGAACAGATCGAAATCAACGGTCCACATTGACTCTGCATTTTCAAGGGTGGATCTATCCAATGCTTAAATCCCCTGCAACTTCCCTGGATCCTATGGTCCTCGCTATTTCAGAGATTCTCCTCAGAGAATTCCGACCATCCAAATTTCTTCTTCAAAGATTCTTGTTTCTAAATTGTCCCTGCGACTTTGTTCTAGAACCTATTCTCTGCACGATAGCTAAAGTCCCCTCCTTCTCTTCAAATACCTTGAAGACACTAACTCTCCTGAGCTTTCCTTCACTAACTCAAATCTCCTATGAGATTTCTGCATGCACTCCTTGCGACACTCTTCAAATACATCTAAGTATTTGAATCCTTTGACTCTGTGAAACTCCTTGCAACAATAGTCTTAATCCCTCTTCTTGGTTGACAAGTTCTGAACTTCCAACTAGCCTGCACACACCTTGCACGGCTTTTGTGCCTGACTTGCACTTCTGCGAAATATGAGAACAATGGTATCCCTCCTGAGTTTTCAGAGATGAACTTTGAACCCATCAACGCACTCCTTGCGAATGCTCCACTACACTCCTTGCAGGAAATTTTTCTTAGATAGAGAAACAATTGAAAATCATCCCCTCACTCTCTCTCAGAATTCAAATACTTAACATGAAATCATACATACAGAGCATAAAAGAAAATGTACAGCAGAAAGAGTAAAACAACCATGAGCATAACATTCAGCATGTATACACAGAAAGCATTAGAACACCATGAGTCTGAATCAAAGCTTCATATATTAATCTCAAAACTTTTGTACATGGCTCTTATACATAGCTCTCTGCTTCTTCTCTTCCATGCTCTCTTCTTAATTTATAATGTTGCTAATGTTACAAAATGATACAAGATGAGGGTGTCTATAGTCGTTTTCCCTCCAGCTCCTAAAATTGTCTAATCTAGAATTTAAATCTACCTACTTACATTAACTGCCTATAAATGCCTCTAAAACATATAGATGAGAGTAGATCGCTCAAGATATGTTTACAATATGGAAGTACACACTCTCTTAACTATTACATTAATGTTTGTGCATCCAAACTTTCAAAACAATTCAAACATTTTCAACATGTGCCAAAAATGAAATGGTGTTTGTCCCACGCCCACTTGCTATTGGTGATGCTCCTGCATCATACTCCCTCGCTTGAAAATTTTCATGAACTCTTGTTCATGAGCTCTTGCACAGTCTGTTCATGCTTCTAAACTTCTGTTTCATTCTCCCAGCTGGCATCTTCAACTGGATGTCCCTTCCATTTGACCAAGTATTCAAAGTACTCTTTTCTTCTGATCCTCTTACTGACTTTATTATCAAGTATTTTCTCCATCTGTGGCTTTTCAGTTACAGGCATTTGTTTAGCCCAATGAACCTCTGTCTGTTCACTGTCTTCTCCTGCTTTTCTAGCTTTGTAAGGGTACAAATCTGAGTTGAATATCGGTGAAATTCCGATCCCCTCGGGTAATTCAATCTCATATGCATTTGCCCTGAATTTCCTTATGATCCTTCATGGTCCAATTTTCTTCATCTTCAGTTTTTTATATGTTCCCCTTGGGAACATTTCCTTCCTCAGATGTGCAAGAATCAAATCACCAACTTCAAATTGAAGTTCTCTCCTATGTTGATCTGCTCTGCGCTTATACTCTTGGCTCAAGTTCTGCAATCGCTCCTTCACTTGGCTGTGAAGTTCTTTCATTGCTTCTGTGAAATCTTATGTACAAGCAGTTCTAGTTTCATTATGTTCTGAATCTTTCAATTCAGAAACTCCTCTTGGCTGCATTCCATAAACAATCTGAAATGGACTCTACCCTGTGCTTCTATTGATTGAATCATTATAAGCAAATTCTGCCTGTGGCAGAATGTGATCCCACTGACTGTGGTGTTCAGTCACTAGGCTCCTTAGTAAATATCCCAAGATTCTATTCACAACTTCAGTTTGCCCATCCATATGAGGATGATAGGATGAGCTAAATGAAAAACTCATCCCCAAATTCTTCCATAAAGTCCTCCAGAAATGTCCCACGAACTTGGTGTCTCGAGCTAAAACTATACTCCTTGGTAAGCCGTGAAGTCTGACAACTTCTTTGAAAAACAGGTTCGCAATGTGAGTTGCGTCGCTGGTTTTCTAACATGGTATAAAGTGTGCCATTTTAGAAAATCTGTCTACCACCACAAAAATTGAATCAAAACCTCTTTGCGTTCTTGGCAATCCCAACACAAAATCCATGCTTATTTCATCCCACGGCCTCTCTGGTATGGGTAACGACTGATATAACCCTGTGTTCTATTTTCTTCCCTTTGTGTGTTGACAAATTCTACATCTGTCCACAAACATTTTGACATTTTCTCCCATCCCTGGCCAAAAATACAAGCCATTCAATTTCAAGAACATCTTATCATGACCGAAATGTCCGACCAATCCTCCACTATGTTTCTCCTTCAATAGATTCTCTCTCATGGAGCATTTTGGAATGCACAGTTGATTTATTCTAAATAATAATCCATCCTCGATCATATATTCATCCCATTGACTTCTATCTCTGAGAACTAGATTCTTAGATGCCTCGTACGCCTCTTTGAAATCTGGATCATCCTTGTACATGTCCTTGAGATTATCAAAACCCAATGTTTTGACTCTAAATTCCTGCATCAACAAACATTTCCTGCTTAAAGCATCAACAACTTTGTTAGCAGTTCCAGAAATATGTTTAATTACAAAAGTAAAATTATGCATGTACTCAACCCATTTTGCATGTTTCTAGTTCAATTTATCCTGTTGAGTTACAAATTGTAAGGCATGATTATCACTATACAAAATGAACTCTTTAGGGATCAAGTAGTGCCTCCACTTTTTCAGTGCCTGTATGACCGCATAAAAATCTTTGTCATACGTGGAATAATTAACCTTTGCCTCATTCCATTTCTCACTGAAGTACGCAACTGGACTATCATCTTGACTCAAAACCTCTCCAAT
>JZKD02S2429540.1:237726-275231 GCA_000966675.3 Picea glauca
TCGCCTCATTCAGTTTCTCACTGAAGTATGTGACTAGCCTGTCATCTTGACTCAAAACTGCTCCAATTGCAAAACCACTAGTGTCACACCTGACCTGAAACGTCTTATTGAAATCTGGCAACACCAGAATTGGTTATTCAGTAATCTTGCTTTTTAACAAATTGAAGATTTTCTCTGCTTCTTCTGTCCAGTGAAAAGATTTATGTCTTTTCTTCACTGTGTCCATCATCGGTGCGCTAATTTCACTGAAATTCCTAATGAATTTCCGATAGAAACTAGCCAATCCATGAAAACTTCAAACTTCAAAGATACTCTTTGGTGATGGCCAATTCTTAATCACCTCGACTTTATCTGGATCCATCTTCAACTTATCTGTAGAAATAACAAAACCCAAATAAATGAGCTCTGTCTTCATGAATGAGGATTTCTTCATATTTATCAGCAGCTTCTCTTGCTGTAGCCTCTGCATCACTGTAGCCAAATGTTTCAGATACTTTGCCTCTATTTTACTGAAAATCAGTATGTCATCAAGATACACAATGACAAATTTTCCGATGAAATCCTTCAGGACTTCATTCATCAATATCATGAAGGTACTTGGCGCATTTGTTAAGCCAAATGGAATAACAAGCCATTCATACAACCCTTCGTTAGTCTTGAAGGTTGTCTTCCATTCATCACCTTCTCTCATATGAATTTGATGATAACCACTTTTCAAATCAATCTTCGAATAAAAAATTTCCCCACTCAAACAATCCATCAAATCATCCATCCTTGGCAATGGAAATCTATACTTGATGGTAATCTTGTTAATTTCTCTTGAGTCTGTACACATCCTCTAGCCTCCATCTTTCTTTGGACTGAGCATTGTCGGAACAACACATGGACTCAATCTTTCTCTAACCAATCCTTTGTCCATTAAATCCTGGACCTGTCTTTTGACCTCTTCATTCTCCCGCGGTGTCAATTTGTACACTGCTTTGTTTGGTAAACTGGCTCCAAGTATAAGATCAATGTGATGACTTATACTTCTGATCGGTGGCAACGAATGAGGTAGTTCGTCCACTACTATATCAGCAAATTCCTCCAGCAACTTCTAGATTTCTTCTGGTAAATCATCCACCCTCATATTGGTGAAAACAATTCTAGGCTTTCTAACCACGATGAATTGTGGATGTTCCTTTTTCTTAACCTCCTTAAGAAGTTCCTTCCCACACATGAGAAGTACAGTGTTTCTTACTTCTGGTTTCACTTCTTTATCCTTAATCGACAACAACATGTGAGTTCTCCCATTCTTCTCTAGGGTGTATGTGTTTTTTCTCCCATCATGAATCACATTCCTGTCATATTTCCACAGTCTACCCAGCAATAGATGAAAAACATCCATGGGAATGACATCACACAATATCTTATCATTATATCCTCCTATTTTAAATTCAACTAAACATTGTTTAGTGGCATTTACCTGATGTCCTTTTTGTATCCATGAAACTCTGTATGGACTTGGATGTTCAATAGTCTCTAGCTCCAGCTTTTCTACCATCTCTATAGAAGCAAGATTGTTTGTGCTACCACTGTCCATGATGACCCTGCATACCTTGTCTTTGGTCTTGCAAGCAGTCTGAAAAAGACTGTTCCTTTGCACTAGATTCTCTGCCTCCTTTTTTGGCATTAGGAGAACCTTCCTCATCACCAGTGATCTTCCGCCTTCAGCTTCCTCTGATTCAACATTCTTCCTTTGTGCTTCGGCAATGTGAGTCTCACCACCTTCTTTCTTCTTATCTGGAAATTCATAAGATTTGTGTCCATTCTTTCCACATGTGAAGCATTTTATTACTCCACCTCTGCCTGATGTAGGAGCATCTCAAGCGAGCCAGCACGGAGATAATCGGATAGCTGGAAAAGTGCCCAACACAAATTTTGAAATATCTTGAACCATTAATGAAACATCAAGTGGAAGTGCACTTGTATAATGTAAATGGACCTTGAGTGATTTTCTCTTGTGCTTAGTAGGTAGAAGGAATTTATAGTAGTTAATGAAAGTAGGTAGAATTGAATGTGTAGATTAGACACCTTTAGAGCGCAAGAGGGAAACAGGATATAGACACCCTCCTTGTGTATTGTAACATTATTATGAGAGCATGATGATGAGCATAGAAGAGAAGCAGAGAGTTGTGTAGCAGACTCCATGTACAAAAGTTCTCGATTAATACAAGCAAGTTGTGATTCAGACTCATGGTGTTCATTTATTCTCTATGTATGCATCTTTGAATGTTATGCTCATGAATGTTTTACTCTTTTTGTCATGCAATTACTTTTATGCTATGTATGGATGATTTCTTGTTGAATGTTTGAAATCTGAGAGGAAAGAGGAGAGGAATGAGTTTCAATTGTTTCTCTATCTGAGCAAGAGTTCTTGCAAGGAGTGCAGTTGAATTTTCCGCAAGGAGTGCATCGACAAGGTGTTCAGAGGGTTGCCTCTGAAAGCTCAGGAGAGAAAGATTTTGTTCTCATTTCCACAGAAGTGCAGTTGGGCACAGGAACCGTGCAAGGAGTGTGCAGGCCGAGCAAAGTCTCAGGGTTGTGGACCTGAGTGAAGTATTGAGGGACTGCTGCTGTAGGTGTACGCAGAGTCGAAGTATTTCAACACTTGGAAGTTCTTGAAAGTCTACCGCAAGGAGTGTGTGCAAGAGTTTTATGAAAGACTCAGATTTGGGAAAGTTCAGAAGGATTTGAACCTTCGAAGGAGTCGAAGAAAGGTGTAGTGACGTCGGACCATAGGAGGACGAGTTCTCAGAGAAAGAATGGATGATCGGAATTCTCTAAAGAGAATTTGTGAAGTCCCATGAGCCGTCAGATCTTACAGAGGAGCAAGGGAGATACGACGAGTATTCCCAAGAAGTTCTAAGCTCAGGAGGAGTAGGACCGTAGATCCAAGCCACAAGGGCCGTTAGATTTACATGTGGGTTTCTATATCGTGTTTTTTGTAGATTGAAGTCCCGAAATCTTTGCAACGGGAATCGCGAAATCACGAAACACGAAGTCTTGAAAAGCTAAAGAATTTGTGTGGGGCCACAAGAGTCAGCGAAGCGGACAGGTGGCACACTATTGACATGGATTCAAACTCTGCTGACAGTTTCGGAGTTTCACGGAGTGAAGTTCTGAACTCATTGCATTAGGATTCGCGATATTGCGAAGTCTGAAGTCCCAACGGAGTAAAGGGGCGTTGAAAAGTCAAAGCTCGTGAGTGTATCAAAGTTTTGGAACATCGGGTTTCGGGAATCATGGGAACAAGTTGCTTGACACCACGACAGTCGAAATCGCGATAGGGGAAAGTCTGAAAGAGAAAGAGGAGGGTCAATGTTGACTGTTTTCGGGTTTTGGATATTTGAGAGACAAGCACATGACCAACGGATTTGGGAAAGTGCGATGTTCGATTTCCCGAAGAAAAAGGGAAATAGAAGAGCCATTCCAAAGCTCTTCAGGCTACTGTAAAGGGAAAGATCATGTGTTGATGTGGACCTTCCGATCTGTGGGTTGTGGAGGGAGTGTGCGTCATCATTTCTGCTATCAAAGAACAGAAAAGAGATTTCACCATGCCTCCAAGGAGAAGGGACAGGAAAACACTTGATCCACCAGAGGAGAGGGAAATTCCGCGAAGAAGAGGTAGGAAGATGACTGATCCAACCATGGAGAAAGAAATCCGTGACCTACGAGCTAGACTCAAAGACATGGAGACAACCCAAAGATGCACAGTCAGTGTTGGGGATCTCAGTGATTCTGAGAGTGAAATTGAGGCTGAACATGAAGAAGAAGTTTCATCCGAGGATGAAAAAAATGAACGTTTGATCAGAGCTATTACAAGAATGGGTGCAATAGCGAAGATGGACATTCTAGTTTATGAGGGAAACACGGATGCAGAGGAGATTCTAGACTGGATTAGATCTCTAGACACATACTTTGACTATGAATATGTCGAGGAAGACAAGAAAGTCAAGCATGTTGTCACAAGATTGAAAGGACATGCAGCATTGTGGTGGGATGAACTACAAGCTGACAGACGCTGCAAAGGCAAGTAGAATATCAAGAGCTAGGATAGAATGATCATGAAGATGAAGGAAAAATTCATCCCCAGGGATTACCAGATTACTCTGTTCAGGAGGATGCAGAACCTGAGACAAAAACTGATGACAGTGAAAGAATACACTGAAGAATTCTACAAGCTGAACATCAGAGTAGGTCATTGGGAAAGTGATGATGAAAAAGTCACCAGATACATGAATGGCCTGATAAACGACATTCAGGATGAGATGAGCATGGTAACCATCCGAACGGTGGAAGATGCTTATCAGATGGCTCTAAAAGATGAAGAGAAGCTGAGCCAAAAGAAGGGTTAGAGAGGCCGAGGCAGAAGTCGGCCTAGATGCAAATCAATTGCCCAGGATAAATATCAGAAGCCCAAGGAGGACTGGAAGAAACCTCAGACTCGAACTGAGAGAGGTGGAGGCTCACAACGAAGGAAATATACTGAATAGAGAGGAGATTATGCTGATAATAATACTTTTCCTCGTACTAGAGGTAGAGGAAGAGGAAGAGGTGGAGTAATAACATGCTTCACATGTGGAAATAATGGGCATAAGTCCTATGAGTGTCTAGAAAAAAAAAAAGAAGATGGAGAAGCTCACATCGCCGAAGCACAGAGGTAAGATGTTGAGGTGGAAGATGCTGAAGGCGGAAAATCGTTGATGATGCGAAAAGTCCTTTTGACACCAGAGACGGAGGTGGAGAATTCAGTCCAAAGGACCAGACTTTTTCGGACTACTTGAAAGACCAAGAACAGGGTATGCAAGGTCATTGTGGATAGTGGTAGCACAGATAATCTTGTTTCTACGGATATGGTAGAAAAGATAGAGCTAGAGATGATTGATCATCCAAGCCCATACAGAGTTTCGTGGCTACAAAAAGGACATTAGGTAACTGTCACTAAACAATGTTTGGCTGAGTTTAATATAGGAGGATATAATGATAAGATATTATGTGATGTTATTCCTATGGATGTTTTTCATCTATTGTTGGGTAGACCATGGCAATATGATAGGAATCTGATTCATGATGGGAGAATGAACACATACACCCTAGAAAAGAATGGGAGGACTCACATGTTGCTTCCAATCAAGGATAAGGAGGTGAAGCCGGAAGTAAGAAACATTGTACTTCACATGAGTGGGAAGGAACTTCTTAGAGAGGTTAAGAAGAAGGAAGAACCGCAATTCATTGTGGTCAGAAAGCCTATAATTGTTTTGACCAGCACAAGAGTGGATGCTTTACCAGAAGAGATTTAGGAGCTACTGGAATAGTTCGTTGATATAGTAGTGCACAAAATACCTCATTCGTTGCCACCGATCAGAAGTGTGAGTCATCATATTGACCTCATACCAGGAGCCCGTTTACCAAACAAAGCCGCGTACAGTTTGATGTTGCAAGAGAATGAAGAGGTTAAGAGGCAAGTCCAGGATTTGTTGGACAAAGGGTTGGTCAGGGAAAGCTTGAGTCTGTGTGCTGTTCCGATAGTACTCAGTCTGAAGAACAATGGAGGCTGGAGAATGTGTACTGAATCGAGGGATATTAATAAGATAACTATCAGGTACGGATTTCCATTGCTGAGGATGGATGATCTGATGGATTGCTTGAGTGGAGCAAAGTATTTTTCAAAGATTGATTTGAAAAGCGGTTATCATCAAATCCGCATGAGAGAGGGTGATGAGTGGAAGACAGCATTCAAAAGCAACGAAGGGTTGTATGAATGGCTTGTTATGTCATTTGTCTTAACAAATGCACCGAGTACCTTCATGAGGTTGATGAATGAAGTCCTGAGGGAGTTAATCGGAAAATTTGTCATTGTGTATTTAGATGACATACTGGTTTTTAGTAAAACAATGGCTGAGCATCTGAAGCATTTGGCTACAGTGATGCAGAGATTGCAGCAGGAGAAGCTGTTGATAAACATGAAGAAATCCTCATTCATGAAGACAGAGCTCATCTACTTGGGATTTGTTATTTTTGCAGATGAGTTGAGGATGGACCCAGATTAGGTGGAGGTAATCAAGAATTGGCCATCACCGAAGAATATATTTGAGGTGAGAAGTTTTCACGGATTGGCTATTTTCTACTGAAAGTTCATCAGGAATTTCAGTGGAATTAGTGCATCGATGATGGACACAGTGAATAAGAGACACAAGTCTTTTCACTGGACAGAAGAGGCTGAGAAAAGTTTTAATCTGTTGAAGAGGAAGATCACAGAACAACCAGTTTTGGTGTTGCTGGATTTCCGAAAGACATTTCAAGTGAAATACGATGCAAGTGGATTTGAAATAGGGGCAGTCTTGAGTCAGGAAGACAGGCCGATAGCATACTTCAGTGAGAAGCTGAATGAAGCAAAAGTGAAGTACTCCACTTATGACAAGGAGTTTTATGCTATCATACAGGCATTGAAGAAATGGAGACATTACTTGATCCCGAAAGAGTTTGTCTTATACAGTGACAATCATGCATTGCAGTTTGTGACTCAACAGGAAAAGTTGAATCAGAGACATGTCAAATGGGTTGAGTACATGTAGAATTTTACTTTTGTGATTAAACATATTTCTGGTACTGATAACAAAGTTGTTGATGCTTTGAGCAGGAAGTATTTGCTATTGCAGGAGTTCAAAGTCAAAACGTTGGGTTTTGATGATCTCGGGGATATGTATAGAGATGATCCAGATTTTAAGGAGGCATATGAAGCAGATGAGAATCCAATTCTCAGAGATAGAAGCCAATGGGTAGAGTACATGATCCAGGAAGGATTACTGTTTAGAGGTAATCAACTATGTATTCTGAAATATTCCATGAGGGAGAATTTGCTGAAGGAGAAGCACAGTGGAGGATTGGCAGGGTACTTTGGTCATGACAAGACGTTCAGAAAGTTGAATGAGTCATATTTTTGGCCAGGAATGCGAACAGATGTCAAGATATTCGTGGACAGATGCATAATTTGCCATCATTCAAAGGGAAGAAGACAAAATGTGGGGTTTTATCAACCATTGCCCATACAAGAAAGGCTGTGGGATGCAATCAGCATGGATTTTGTATTGGGGTTGCCATGAACACAAAGAGGATTTGACTCAATCTTTGTGGTGGTGGATAGATTATGCAAGATTGCACACTTCATTTCATGTTAGAAGACCAGTGATGCAACTCACATTGCGAATCTGTTTTTTAAAGAAGTCATTCGACTTCATGGCTTACCAAGAAGCATAGTTTCTGATTGAGACACTAAGTTCATAGGACACTTTTGGAGGACCTTATGGAAGAAGATGGGAAATAAATTGTCATTTAGTTCAACTTATCATCCTCAGATGGATGGATAGACATAAGTGGTAAACAGAAGTCTGGGAGACTTGCTGAGAAGCATGGTGATAGAACACCACAGCCAGTGGGACAACATATTACCACAGACATAATTTGCTTATAACGACTCGATTAACAGAAGCACAGGACATAGTCCATTTCAAATTATCTATGGCATGCAGTCGAGAGGAATTTATGAATTGAGGGATTTAGAACATATTTCAACTAGGAGTGCTAGTGCATAAGAATTCGCAGAGGCGATGAAGGAACTTCACAGCCAAGTGAAGGAGAGATTGCAGAGTTCAAGCCAAGAATACAAGTGCAGAGCAGATTAACACAGGAGACAACTTCGGTTTGAGGTTGGTGACTTGATTCTGGCACATTTGAGAAAAGAAAGGTTCCCGAGAGGAACATATAATAAGATGAAGATGAAGAAAATCGGACCGTGTAGGGTCTTGCAGAAATTTGGGGTGAATGCTTATGAGATTGAATTACCCAATGGGATCGAAATTTCTTCGATATTCAATATCTCAGATTTGTACCCATATAAAGATGAGGAAGAAGGGACAGGAGATGAGAAGCCAGTGATCCAGTGGACAAAGAAGATGCCAGTTGCAGAAAAGATGCAGATGGAGCACATACTGGATAAAAGAGTGAGCAAGAGGACCAGGCGAAAGCAATACTTTAAGTATCTGGTCAAATGGAAGAACCATCCAGTTGAATATGCCAGCTGGGAGAATGAAGCGGAGATCCAGAGGCATGGATAGACCATGCGCGAGCTCATGGAAAATATCCCATGAAAGTTTTCAAGCGAGGGAGTATGATGCATGAGCATCTCAAGCGAGCTAGTGCAGAGATAATCGAACAGCTGGAAAAGTGCCCAGCACAAATTTTGAAATATCTTGAACCATTAATGAAACATCAAATTGAATTGCACTTGTATAATGTAAATGGACCTTGAGCGATTTTCTCTCGTCCTTAGTAGGTAGAAGGCATTTATAGTAGTTAATGCAAGTAGGTAGAATTCAATGTGTAGATTAGACAGTTTTAGAGCACAAGAGGGAAACGGGATATAGACACCCTCCTTGTCTATTGTAACATTATTATGAGAGAATGATGATGAGCATAGAAGAGAAGCAGAGAGCTGTGTAGTAGACTCCATATACAGAAGTTCTAGATTAATACAAGAAAGATGTGATTCGGACTCATGGTGTTCATATATTCTCTGTGTATGCATCTTTGAATGTTATGCTCATGAATGTTTTACTCTTTCTGTCATGCAATTGATTTTATGATATGTATGGATGATTTCTTGTTGAATGTTTGAAATCTGAGAGGAAAGAGGAGAGGAATGAGTTTCAATTGTTTCTCGATCTGAGCAAGAGTTCTTACAAGGAGTCCAGTTGAATCGTCCGCAAGGAGTGCGTCGACAAGGTGTTCAGAGGGTTGTCTCTGAAAGCTCAGGAGAGAAAGCTTTTGTTCTCATTTCCACAGAAGTGCAGTTGGGCACAGGAGCCATGCAAGGAGTGTGCAGGACGAGTGAAGTCTCTGGGTTGTGGACCTAAGTGAAGTATTCAGGAACTGTTGTTGTAGGTGTGCACAGAATCGAAGGATTTCAACCCTTGGAAGTGCTTGAAAGTCTTCCACAAGGAGTGCGTGCAAGAGTTTTCTGAAAGACTCAGAGTTGGGAAAGTTCAGAAGGATTTGAACCTTCGAAGGTGTCGAAGGAAGGTGTAGCGACATCATACCATAGGAGGATGAGTTCTCAGAGAAAGAACGGACAGTCGGAATTCTCTGAAGAGAATTCGCGAAGTCCTATGAGTCGTCAGATCTTACGAAGGAGCAAGGGAGATACGACGAGTATTCCCGAGAAGTTCTAAGATCAGGAGGAGTAGGATCGTAGATCCAAGCCACAAGGGCCGTTGGATTTACACGTGGGTTTCTATATCGGGTTTTTCATAGATTGAAGTCCCGAAATCTTCACAACGGGAATCGCGAAATCACGAAACGCGAAGTCCCGAAAAGCTAAAGGATTTGTGTGGGGCCACAAGAGTCAGCAAAGTGAAAAGGTGGCGCACTATTGACACGGAGTCAAACTTCGCTAACCGTTTCGGATATTCACGGAGTGAAGTTCCGAACTCATTGCATTAGGATTCGTGATATTGCGAAGTCCGAAGTCCCAATAGAGTAAAGGGGTGTTGAAAAGTCAAATCTCGTGAGGGTATCGGAATTTTGCAACATCGAGTTTCGAGAATCATGGGAACAAGTTGCTTGACACCGCGACCGCCGAAATCACGATAGGGGAAAGTCCAAAAGAGAAAGAGGAAGGGTCAGCGTTGACTGTTTTCGGGTTTTGGAGATTTGAGAGACAAGCACGTGACCAATGGATTAGCAAAAGTGTGAAGTCCAATTAACCGAATAAAAAGGGGGAATTTCTGAAGTTGATTGTGGGTGCAGGTTTCCCGAAAGGGAAATAGAAAATCCATTCCAAAGCTCTTTGGGCCAGTGTAAAGGGAAAGATCCTGTGTTGACGTGGACCTCTAGACCTACGGGTTGTGGAGGGAGCGTGCGTCATCATTTCTGGTATCAGAGCACAGAAAGGTTCTTTGGTTTCTATAGCAGAGAAGAAAAAATATTTTACATGCCACCAAGGAGAAGGGACAGGCAAACACCCGATCCACTAGAGGAGAGGGAAATGTCCCGAAGAAGAGGTAGGTAGATGACTGATCCAACCATATAGAAAGAAATGTGTGACCTACGAGCTAGAGTCGAAGACATGGAGACAGCCCAAAGACGCACAATCATTGTTGGGGATCTCAGTGATTCTGAGAGTGAAATTGAGGCTGGACATGAAGAAGAAGTTGTAGCCGAAGATGCAGCAAACGAACGTTTGAGCAGAGCTATTTCAAGAATGGGTGCAAGTGCGAAGATGGAAATTCCAGTTTATGAGGGAAGCTTGGATGCAGAGGAGCTTCTAGACTAGATTAGAGCTCTAAACACATACTTTGACTATGAAGATGTCGAGGAAGAAAAGAAAGTCAAGCATGTTGTCATAAGATTGAAAGGACATGCAACATTGTGGTGGGATGAACTACAAGATGATAGATGTTGCAAAGGCAAGGAGAAGATCCATAGCTGGGATAGAATGGTCATGAAGATGAAGGCGAAATTCATCCCCAGGGATTACCAGTTTACTCTGTTCAGGAGGATGCAGAACCTGAGACAGAAACTGATGACAGTGAAAGAATACACTGAAGAATTCTACAAGATGAACATCAAAGAAGGTCATCGGGAAATCGATGATGAAAAGTAGCCAGATACAGGAATGGCCTGAGATACGACATCCAGGATGAGATGAGCATGGTAACCATCCGAACGGTGGAAGATGCTTATCAGATGGCTCTAAAAGCTGAAGAGAAGCTGAGCCGAAAGAAGGGTCAGAGAGGCCGAGGCAGAAGTCAGCCCAGAGGCAAATCAGTTGCCCAGGATAAATATTAGAAGCCCAAGGAGGACTGGAAGAAACCTCAGACTCAAACTAAGAGAGGTGGAAGCTCACAGCGAGGGAAATATACTGAACAGAGAGGAGATTATGCTGATAATAATACTTTTCCTCGTACTAGAGGTAGAGGAAGAGGAAGAGGTGGAGTAATAACATGCTTTACATGTGGAAAGAATGGGCATAAGTCCTACAAGTGTCCAGATAAAAAGAAAGAATATGGAGAATCTCACATCGCCGAATCACAGAGGTGAGATGTTGAGGCGGAAGATGCTGAAGGCGGAAGATCGCTGATGATGCGAAAAGTCCTTTTGACACCAGAGAAGGAGGTGGAGAGTTTAGTCCAAAGGACCATACTTTTCCAGTCTTCTTGCAAGACCAAGGATAGGGTATGCAAGGTCATTTTGGATAGTGGTAGCACAGATAATCTCGTTTCTATGGAGATGGTAGAAAATCTGGAGCTGGAGATGATTGATCATCCAAGCCCATACAGAGTTTCGTAGCTACAAAAAGGACATCAGGTAGCTATCACTAAACAATGTTTGGTTGAGTTTAAGATAGGAGGATATAATGATAAGATATTATGTGATGTTATTCCTATGGATGTTTGTCATCTATTGCTGGGTAGACCATGGCAATATGACAGGAATGTGATTCATGATGGGAGAATGAACACATACACCCTAGAAAAGAATGGGAGGACTCACATGTTCCTTCCAATCAAGGATAAGGAGGTGAAGCCGGAAGTAAGCAACACTGTACTTCTCATGAGTGGGAAGGAACTTCTTACAGAGGTTAAGAAGAAGGAAGAACCACAATTCATTGTGGTCAGAAAGCCTAGAATTTTTTCAACCAACACAAGAGTGGATGATTTACCAGAAGAGATTCAGGAGTTGCTGGAAGAGTTCTTTGATATAGTAGTGGACGAACTACCTTGTTCGTTTCCAGTGATCAGAAGTCTGAGTCATCATATTGATATCATACCAGGAGCCATTTTGCCAAACAAAGCCGCGTACAGATTGACCATGAAAGAGAATGAAGAGGTTAAGAGGCAAGTCCAGGATTTGTTGGACAAAGGGTTGGTCAGGGAAAGATTGAGTCTGTGTGTTGTTCCGAAAGTACTCAGTCCGAAGAAAGACGGAGGCTGGAGAATGTGTACTGACTCGAGGGAAATTAACAAGATAACCATCAGGTATAGATTTCCATTGCCGAGAATGGATGATCTGATGGATTGCTTGAGCGGATTTCCACAGGAAGAATTTTCTTATAATGACTCGATTAACAGAAGCACAGGACAAAGTCCATTTCAAATTGTCTCTGGCATGCAGCCGAGAAAAATTTTTGAATTTAGGGATTAAGAACAGATTTCAACTAGGAGCGCTAGTGCAGAAGAATTCGTAGAGGCGATGAAGGAACTTCACAGCCAAGTGAAGGAGCGATTGCAGAGTTCAAGCCAAGAATATAAGCACAGAGTAGATCAACACAGGAGAAAACTTCAATTTGAGGTTGGTGACTTGATTCTGGCACATTTGAGAAAATAAAGGTTCCCGAGAGGAACATATAATAAGTTGAAGATGAAGAAAATCGGACCGTGTAGGGTCTTGAAGAAATTTGGGGCGAATGCTTACGAGATTGAATTACCCAATGGGATCGGAATTTCTTTGATATTCAATATCTCAGATTTGTACCCATATAAAGCTGAGGAAGCAGGGACAGGAGATGAGAAGCTAGTGATCCAGTGGACAAAGAAGATGCCAGTTGTAGAAAATTCGCAGATGGAGTGCATACTGGATAAAAGAGTGAGCAAGAGGACCAGGCGAAAGCAATACTTTGAGTATCTGGTCAAATGGAAGAACCATCCAGTTGAAGATGCTAGCTAGGAGAATGAAGTGGAGATCCAGAGGCATGGATAGACCATGTTCAAGCTCATGGACAGGAGCCCATGAAAGTTTTCAAGCCAGGGAGTATGATGCAGGAGCATCTCAAGCGAGCTAGCGCAGAGATAATCGGACAGCTGGAAAAGCGCCCAGCACAAATTTTGAAATATCTTGAACCTTTAATGAAACATCAAGTGGAAGCGCACTTGTATAATGTAAATGGACCTTGAGCGATTTTCTCTCGTCCTTAGTAGGTAGAAGGCATTTATAGTAGTTAATGCAAGTAGGTAGAATTGAATTTGCAGATTAGACAGTTTTAGAGCGCAAGAGGGAAATGGGATATAGAGACCCTCCTTATGTATTGTAACATTATTATGAGAGCATGATGATGAGCATAGAAGAGAAGCAGAGAGCTGTGTAGCAGACTCCATGTACAAAAGTTCTGGATTAATACAAGAAAGTTGTGATTCAGACTCATGGTGTTCATTTATTCTCTGTGTATGCATCTTTGAATGTTATGCTCATGAATGTTTTACTCTTTTTGTCATGTAATTTCTTTTATGCTATGTATAGATGATTTCTTGTTGAATGTTTTAAATCTGAGAGGAAAGAGGAGAGGAATGAGTTTCAATTGTTTCTCTATCTGAGCAAGAGTTCCTATAAGGAGTGCAGTTGAATTGTCCGCAAGGAGTGCGTCGACAAGGTGTTCAGAGGGTTGTCTCTGAAAGCTCAGGAGAGAAAGCTTTTGTTCTCATTTCCATAGAAGTGCAGTTGGGCACAGGAGCCGTGCAAGGAGTGTGAAGGCTGAGCGAAGTCTCAAGGTTGTGGACCTGAGTGAAGTATTGAGGGAGTGCGGCTACAGGTATGCGCAGAGTCGAAGGATTTCAACACTTGGAAGTGCTTGAAAGTCTACCGCAAGGAGTGCGTGCAAGAGTTTTCTGAAAGACTCGAAGTTGGGAAAGTTTAGAAGGATTTGAGCCTTTGAAATAATCGAAGGAAGGCATAGCGACGTCAGACCACATGAGGATGAGTTCTTAGAGAAAGAATGGACGGTCGGAATTCTTTGAAGAGAATTCGTGAAGTCCCGTGAGCGGTCAGATCTTACGGAGGAGCAAGGGAGATATGACGAGTATTCCTGAGAAGTTCTAATCTTAGGAGGAGTAGGAATGTAGATCCAAGCCATAAGGACCATTGGATTTACACGTGGGTTTCTATATCGGGTTTTTCGTAGATTGAAGTCCCGAAATATTTGCAATGGGAATTGCGAAATCACGAAACGCAAAGTCCTGAAAAGCCAAAGGATTTGTGTGGGGACACAAGAGTCAGCAAAGCGGACAGTTGGCGCACTATTGACACGGAGTCAAACTCCGCTGACCGTTTTAGAGTTTCGCGGAGTGAAGTTCCGAACTCATTGCATTAGGATTTGCGATATTGCGAAGTCCGAAGTCCCGACAGAGTAAAGGGGTGTTGAAAAGTCAAATCTTGTGAGTGTATCAGAGTTTCAGAACATTGGGTTTCGGGAATCATGGGAACAAGTTGCTTGACATCGCGACCGCTGAAATCATGATAGGGGAAAGTCCGAAAGAGAAAGAGGAAGGGTCAACGTTGACTATTTTCGGGTTTCAGAGATTTGAGAGACAAGCGCGTGACCAACAGATTCGCGAAAGTGTGAAGTCCGATTTCCTGAAGAAAAAGGAAGAGTTTCTGAAGTTGATTTTGGGTGCAGGTTTCCCGAAAGGGAAATAGAAGAGTCATTCCGAAGCTCTTCGGGAAAGTGTAAAGGGAAATATCCTATGTTGACATGGACTTTCCGACCTGTGGATTGTGGAGGAAGCGTGTGTCATCATTTCTGGTATCAGAGCACAGAAAGGTTCTTTGCTTTCTATAGCAGATAAGAAAAGAGATTTCACCATGCCGCCAAGGAGAAGGGACATGAAAACACCTGATCCACCAGAGGAGAGGGAAATTCCGTGAAGAAGAGGTAGGCATATGACTGATCCAGCCATGGAGAAAGAAAAGCGTGACCTACGAGTTAGACTCGAAGACATGGAGACAGCCCAAAGACGCACAGTCAGTGCTGGGGATCTCAGTGATTTCGAGAGTGAAATTGAGGTTGAACATAAAGAAGAAGTTGCAGCCGAATATGCAGCAAATGAACGTTTGATCAGAGCTATTGCAAGAATTGGTGCAAGAGTGAAGATGGACATTCCAGTTTATGAGGGAAACTTGGATGCAGAGGAGCCTCTAGACTGGATTAGAGCCCTAGACACATACTTTGACTATGAAGATGTCGAGGAAGACAAGAAATTCAAGCATGCTATCACAATATTGAAACGACATGCAACATTGTGGTGGGATGAACTACAAGCTGTCAGACACTGCAAAGGCAAGAAGAAGATCAAGAGATGGGATAGAATGATCACGAAGATGAAGGCGAAATTCATCCCCAGGGATTACCAGATTACTCTGTTCAGGAGGATGCAAAACCTGAGACAGATACTGATGACAGTGAAAGAATACACTGAAGAATTCTACAAGCTAAACATCAGAGCAGGTCATCGGGAAAGAGATGATGAAAAAGTAGCCAGATACATGAATGGCATGAGATACGACATCCAAGATGAGATGAGCATGGTAACCATCCGAACGGTGGAAGATGCTTATCAGATGGCTCTAAAAGCTGAAGAGAAGCTGAGCCAAAAGCAGGGTCAGAGAGGCTGAGGCAGAAGTCAGCGCAGAGGCAAATCAGTTGCCCGAGATAAATATCAGAAGCCCAAAGAGGACTGGAAGAAACCTCAGACTCGAACTGAGAGAGTTGGAATCTCACAGTGAGGGCAATATACTGAACTGAGAGGAGATTATACTGATAATAATACTTTTCATCATAGTAGAGGTAAAGGAAGAGGAAGAGGTGGAGTAATAACATGCTTCACATGTGGAAAGAATGGGCATAAGTCCTATGAGTGTCCATATAAAAAGAAAGAAGATGGAAAAGTTCACATCGCCGAAGCACAAAGGCGAGATGTTGAGGTGGAAGATGTTGAAGGCGGAAGATTGTTGATGATGCAAAAAGTCCTTTTGACACCAGAGAAGGAGGTGGAGAGTTCAGTCCAGAGGACCAAACTTTTCCTGACTGCTTGCAAGACCAAGGACAGGGTATGCAAGGTCATTGTGGATAGTGGTAGAACATATAATATCGTTTCTACAGAGATGGTAGAAAAGCTGGAGATGGAGACGATTGATCATCCAAGCCCATACAGAGTTTTGTGGCTACAAAAAGGACATCAAGTAACTGTCACTAAACAATGGTTGGTTGAGTTTAAGATAGGAGGATATAATGATAAGATATTATGTGATGTTATTCCTATGGATGTTTGTCATCTATTGCTAGGTAGACCATGGCAATATGACAGGAGTGTGATTCATGATGGGAGAATGAACACATACACCCTAGAAAAGAATGGGAGGAATCACATGTTGCTTCCAATAAAGGATAAGGAGGTGAAGCCAGAAGTAAGCAACACTGTACTTCTCATGAGTGGGAAGGAACTTCTTACAAAGGTTAAGAAGAAGGAAGAACCGTAATTCATTGTGGTCAGAAAGCCTAGAATTGTTTTGACCAACACAAGAGTGGATGATTTACCAAAAGATATTCAAGAGCTGTTGGAAGAGTTCGCTGATATAGTAGTGGACGAACTACCTCATTCATTGCCACCGATCAGAAGTGTGCGTCATCATATTGATCTCATTCCAGGAGCCATTTTTCTAAACAAATCTGTGTACAGATTGACGCCACAAGAGAATGAAGAGGTTAAGAGTCAAGTCTAGGATTTGTTGGACAAAGGGTTGGTCAAGGAAAGCTTGAGTCCATGTGTTGTTCCGACAGTACTCAGTCCGAAGAAAGAAAGAGGCTAGAGAGTGTGTACTGACTCGAGGGAGATTAACAAGATAACCATCAGGTACATATTTCCATTGCCGAGGATGGATGATCTGATGGATTTCTTGAGTGGAGCAAAGTATTTTTCAAAGATTGATTTGAAATGCGGTTATCATCAAATCCGCATGAGTGAGGGTGATGAGTGGAAGACAACATTCGAAACCAATGAAGGGTTGTATGAATGGCTTGTTATGCCATTTGTCTTAACAAATGCACCGAGTACCTTCATGAGGTTGATGAACGAAGTCTTGAGGGAGTTCATCGGAAAATTTATCATTGTGTATTTAGATGACATACTGGTTTTCAGTAAAAATGTGGCCGAGCATCTGAAGCATTTTTCTACAATGATGCAGAGATTGCAGCTAGAGAAGTTGTTGATAAACATGAAGAAATCCTCATTCATGAAGACAAAGCTCATCTACTTGGGATTTGTTATTTCTGCAGATGAGTTGAGGATGGACCCAGATAAAGTGGAGGTAATCAAGAATTGGCCATCACCGAAGAATATATTTGAGGTGAGAAGTTTTCATGGATTGGCTAGTTTCTACCGAAAGTTCATGAGGAATTTCAGTGGAATTAGTGCACCGATGATGGACACAGTGAAGAAGAGACACAAGTCTTTTCACTAGATAGAAGAGGTTGAGAAAATTTTTAATCTGTTGAAGAGGAAGATCACAAAACAAGCAGTTTTGGTGTTGTCAGATTTCCAAAAGACATTTCAAATGAAATGCGATGCAAGTGGATTTGCAATAGGGGAAGTCTTGAGTCAGGAATACAGGCGGATAGCATACTTCAGCGAGAAGTTGAATGAAGTGAAAGTGAAGTACTCCACTTATGACAAGGAGTTTTATGCTATCATACATGCATTGAAGAAATGGAGACATTACTTGATCCCGAAAGAGTTTGTCTTATACAGTGACAATCATGCATTGCAGTTTGTGATTCAACAACAAAAGTTGAATTAGAGACATGTCAAATGGGTTGAGTACATGCAGAATTTTACTTTTGTGATTAAACATATTTCTGGTACTGCTAACAAAGCTGTTGATGCTTTGAGCAGGAAGTGTTTGCTATTGCAGGAGTTCAAGGTCAAAACGTTGGGTTTTGATGATCTCAGGGACATGTATAGAGATGATCCATATTTTAAGGAGGTGTATGAAGCAACTAAGAATCCAATTCTCAGAGATAGAAGCCAATGGGTAGAGTACATGATCCAGGAAGGATTACTGTTTAGAGGTAATCAACTGTGTATTCCAAAATGCTCCATGAGGGAGAATTTGCTGAAGGAGAAGCACAGTGGAGGATTGGCAGGGCACTTTGGTTTCGACAAGATGTTCGTAAAGTTGAATGAGTCATATTTTTGGCCAGGAATGCGAGCAAATGTCAAGAGATTCGTGGACAGATGTAGAATTTGCCAGCATTCAAAGGGAAGAAGACAAAATGCAGGGTTTTCTCAACCATTGCCCATACCAAAAAGGTCATGGGATGCAATCAGCATGGATTTTGTATTGGGGTTTCCATGAACACAAAGAGGATTTGAATCAATATTTGTGGTGGTGGATAGATTTTCCAATATGGCACACTTCATTCCATGTCAGAAGACCAGTGACGCAACTCACATTGTGAATCTGTTTTTTAAAGAAGTCATTCGACTTCATGGCTTACCAAGAAGCATAGTTTCAGATCGAGACACTAAGTTCATAGGACACTTTTGGAGGACCTTATGGAAGAATATGGGAACTAGCTTGTCATTTAGTTCAGCTTATTAGCCTCAGATGGATGGACAGACAGAAGTGGTAAATAGAAGTCTGGGAGACTTGCTGAGAAGCCTAGTGACAAAACACCACAGCCAGTGGGACAACATGTTACCACATGCAAAATTTTCTTATAACAACTCGATTAACAGAAGCATAGGATAGAATTCGTTTCAAATTGTCTATGGCATGCAGCCCAGAGGAATTTTTGAATTTAGGGATTAAGAACAGATTTCAACTAGGAGCGCTAGTGCAGAAGAATTCACAGAGGTGATGAAGGAACTTCACAACCAAGTGAAGGAGCGATTGCAGAGTTCAAGACAACAATATAAGCGCAGAGTAGATCAACACAAGAGACAACTTCAGTTTGAGGTTGGTGACTTGATTCTGGCACATTTGAGAAAATAAAGGTTCCCGAGAGGAACATATAATAAGCTGAAGATGAAGAAAATCGGACCGTGTAGGGTCTTGAAGAAATTTGGGGCGAATGCTTACGAGATTGAATTACCCGATGGGATCGAAATTTCTTCGATATTCAATATCTCAGATATGTACCCATATAAAGCTGAGGAAGCAGGGATAGGAGATGAGCATCCAATGATCTAGTGGACAAAGCAGATGCCAGTTGTAGAAAAGCCGCAGATGGAGCGCATACTAGATAAAAGAGTGAGCAAGAGGACCAGGCGAAAGCAATACTTTGAGTATCTGGTCAAATGGAAGAACCATCCAGTTCAATATGCCAGCTGGGAGAATGAAGCAAAGATCCAGAGGCATGGATAGACCGTGCGCAAGATCATGGACATGAGTCCATGAAAGTTTTCAAGCGAGGGAATATGATGCAGGAGCATCTCAAGTGAGCCAGCGCGGAGATAATCAGACAGCTGGAAAAGCGCCCAGCACAAATTTTGAAATATCTTGAACCATTAATGAAACATCAAGTGGAAGCACACTTGTATAATGTAAATGGACCTTGGGCGATTCGCTCTCGTCCTTAGTAGGTAGAAGGCATTTATAGTAGTTAATGCAAGTAGGTAGAATTGAATGTGTAGATTAGACAGTTTTAGAGCGCAAGAGGGAAACGTGATATAGACACCCTCCTTGTGTATTGTAGCATTATTCTGAGAGAATGATGATGAGCATAGAAGAGAAGGAGAGAGCTGTGTAGCAGACTCCACGTACAGAAGTTCTGGATTAATAGAAGAAAGTTGTGATTCAGACTCATGGTGTTCATATATTCTCTGTGTATGCATCTTTGAATGTTATGCTCATGAATGTTTTACTCTTTCTGTCATGCAATTTATTTTATGCTATGTATGGATGATTTCTTGTTGAATGTTTGAAATCTGAGAGGAAAGAGGAGAGGAATGAGTTTCAATTGTTTCTCTATCTAAGCAAGAGTTCTTGCAAGGAGTGCAGTTGAATTGTCCGCAAGGAGTGCGTGGACAAGGTGTTTAGAGGGTTGTCTCTGAAAGCTCAGGAGAGAAATATTTTGTTCTCTCAGCCGTGCAAGGAGTGTGCAGGCTGAGAGAAGTCTCAGGGTTGTGGACCTGAATGAAGTATTGAGGGACTACTGCTACAGGTGTGCGCTAAGTCAAAGGATTTCAACACTTGGAAGTGCTTGAAAGTCTACCGCATGGAGTGCGTGCAAGAGTTTTCTGAAAGACTTGGAGTTGGGAAAGTTCAGAAGGATTTGAACCTTCGAAGGAGTTGAAGGAAGGCATAGCAGCGTCAGACCACATGAGGATGAGTTCTCGGAGAAATAACGGACGGTCGGAATTCTTTGAAGAGAATTCGCGAAGTCCCATGAGCCGTCAGATCTTACGGAGGAGCAAGGGAGATACGACGAGTATTCCCGAGAAGTTCTAAGCTCGGGAGGAGTAGGACTATAGATCCAATCCATAAGGGCCGTTGGATTTACACGTGGGTTTCTATATTTGGTTTTTCGTATATTGAAGTCCCAAAATATTTGCAACGGGAATCGCGAAATCACAAAATGTGAAGTACCGAAAAGCTAAAGGATTTGTTTGGGTCCACAAGAATCAGCAAAGCGAACAGGTGGCACACTATTGACATGGATTCAAACTCCGCTAACCGTTTTGGAGTTTCGCGGAGTGAAGTTCCGAACTCATTGCACTAGGATTTGCGATATTGCAAAGTCTGAAGTCTCGACGAAGTAAAGGGGCGTTGAAAAGTCAAAGCTCGTGAGTGTATCGGAGTTTTGGAACATCGAGTTTCGGGAATCGTGGGAACAAGTTGCTTGACACTGTGACCGCCGAAATCGCGATAGGGGAAAGTCCGAAAGAGAAAGAGGAAGGGTTAGCGTTGACTTTTTTCGGGTTTCGGAGATTTGAGAGACAAGCGCGTGACCAATGGCATCATGAAAGTGTGAAGTCCGATTTCCTGAAGAAAAAAGGGGGAATTTCTGAAGTTGATTGTGGGTGCAGGTTTCCCGAAAGGGAAATAGAAGAGCCATTCCAAAGCTCTTCAGGCCAGTGTAAAGGGAAAGATCCTGTGTTGACGTGGACCTTCCGACTTGTGGGTTGTGGAGGGAGTGTGCGTCATCATTTCTGGTATCAGAGCACATAAAGGTTCTTTTCTTTCTGTAGCAGAGAAGAAAAGAGATTTCACCATGCCGCCAAGGAGAAGGGATAGGCAAACACCCGATCCACCAGAGGAGAGGGAAATGCTGCGAGGAAGAGGTAGGCAGATGACTGATCGAGCCATGGAGAAAGAAATATGTGACCTACGAGCTAGACTCAAAGACGTGGAGGCAGTCCAAAGACGCACAGTCAGTGCTGGGGATCTCAGTGATTCCGAGAGTGAAATTGAGGCTGAACATGAAGATGAAGTTGCAGCAAACGAACGTTTGATCAGAGCTATTGCAAGAATGGGTGCAAGAGCAAAGATGGACATTCTAGTTTATGAGGGAAACTTGGATGCAGAGGAGCTTCTAGACTGGATTAGAGATCTAGACACATACTTTGACTATGAAGATGTCGAGGAAGATAAGAAAGTCAAGCATGCTGTCACAAGATTGAAAGGACATGCAACATTGTGCTGGGATGAACTACAAGCTGATAGACACTGCAAAGGCAAGCAGAATATCAAGAGCTGGGATAGAATGATCACAAAGGTGAAGGAGAAATTCATCCCCAGGGATTACCAAAATACTCTGTTCAGGAGGATGCAGAACCTGATATAGAAACTGATGACAGTGAAAGAATACACTGAATAATTCTACAAGCTGAACATCAGAGTAGGTCATCGGGAAAGCGATGATGAAAAAGTAGCCAGATACATGAATGGCCTGAGATATGACATCCAGGATGAGATGAGCGTGGTAACCATATGAACAGATGAAGATGCTTATTAGATGGCTCTAAAAGCTGAAGAGAAGTTGAACCGAAAGCAGGGTCAGAGAGGCTGAGGTAGAAGTCAGCCCAGAGACAAATCAGTTGCCTGAGATAAATATCAGAAGCCCAAGGAGGACTGAAAGAAACCTCAGACTCAAACTGAGAGAGGTGGAAAATCACAGTGAGGGAAATATACTGAACAGAGAGGAGATTATGCTGATAATAATACTTTTCCTCGTACTAGAGGTAGAGGAAGAGGAAGAGGTGGAGTAATAACATGCTTCACATGTGGAAAGAATGGGCATAAGTCCTATGAGTGTCCAGATAAAAAGAAAGAAGATGGAGAAGCTCACATCACCAAAACACAGAGGCAAGATGTCGAGGTGGAAGATGCTGAAGGCGGAAGATCGTTGATGATGCAAAAAGTCTTTTTGACACCAGAGAAGGAGGTGGAGAGTTCAGTCCAAAGGACCAGACTTTTCCGAATTGCTTGTAAGACCAAGGACAGGGTATGCAAGGTCATTGTGGATAGTGGTAGCACAGATAATCTTGTTTCTACGGAGATGGTAGAAAAGCTGGAGCTGGAGACGATTGATCATCCAAGCCCATACAGAGTTTCATGGCTAAAAAAAGGACATCAGGTAACTATCACTAAACAATGTTTGGTTGAGTTTAAGATAGGAGGATATAATGATAAGATATTATGTGATGTTATTCCTATGGATGTTTGTCATCTATTGCTGGGTAGACCATGGCAATATGATAGGAATGTGATTCATGATGGGAGAATGAACACATACACCCTAGAAAAGAATGGGAGGACTCACATGTTGCTTCCAATCAAGGATAAGGAGGTGAAGCCGGAAGTAAGAAACACTGTACTTCTCATGAGTGGGAAGGAACTTCTTAGAGAGGTTAAGAAGAAGGAAGAACCGCAATTCATTGTGGTCAGAAAGCCTAGAATTGTTTTGACCAGCACATGAGTGGATGATTTACCAGAAGAGATTCAGGAGCTACTGGAAGAGTTCGCTGATATAGTAGTGGACGAACTACCTCGTTCGTTGCCACCGATCATAAGTGTGAGTCATCATATTGATCTCATACCAGGAGCCAGTTTTCCAAACAAGTCCGCGTACAGATTGACGCTGGAAGAGAATGAAGAGGTTAATAGGCAAGTCTAGGATTTGTTGGACAAAGGGTTGGTCAGGGAAAGCTTGAGTCTGTGTGCTATTCCGACAGTACTTAGTCCGAAGAAATATGGAGGCTGGAGAATGTGTACTGACTCAAGGGCGATTAACAAGATAACCATCAGGTACAGATTTCCATTGCTGAGGATGGATGATCTGATGGATTTCTTGAGTGGAGCAAAGTATTTTTCAAATATTGATTTGAAAAGAGGTTATCATCAAATCCGCATGAGAGAGGGTGATGAGTGGAAGACAACATTCAAAACCAACGAAGGGTTGTATGAATGGCTTGTTATGCCATTTGGCTTAACAAATGCGTTGAGTACCTTCATGAGGTTGATGAACGAAGTCCTGAGGGAGTTCATCGAAAAATTTATCATTGTGTATTTAGATGACATATTGGTTTTCAGTAAAACAGTGGCCGAGCATCTGAAGCATTTGGCTATAGTGATGCAGAGATTGCAGCAGGAGAAGTTGTTGATAAACATGAAGAAATCCTCATTCATTAAGATAGAGCTCATCTACTTGGGATTTTTTATCTCTGCAAATGAGTTCAGGATGGACCCAGATAAGGTGGAGGTAATCAAGAATTGGCCATCACCGAAGAATATATTTGAGGTGAGAAGTTTTCACGGATTGGATAGTTTCTACCGAAAGTTCATCAGGAATTTCAATGGAATTAGTGCACCAATGATGGACACAGTGAACAAGAGACACAAGTCTTTTCACTGGACAGAAGAGGCTGAGAAAAGTTTTAATCTGTTGAAGAGGAAGATCACAGAACAACCAGTTTTGGTGTTTCCGGATTTCCAAAAGACATTTCAAGTGAAATGCGATGCAAGTGGATTTGCAATAGGGGCAATGTTGAGTCAGGAAGACAGGCCGATAGCATACTTCAGTGAGAAGCTGAATGAAGCAAAAGTGAAGTACTCCACTTATGACAAGGAGTTTTATGCTATCATACAGGCATTGAAGAAATGGAGACATTACTTGATCTCAAAAGAGTTTGTCTTATACAGTGACAATCATGCATTGCAGTTTGCGACTCAATAGGAAACGTTGAATCAGAGACATGTCAAATGGGTTGAGTACATGCAGAATTTTACTTTTGTGATTAAACATATTTCTGGTACTGCTAACAAAGTTGTTGATGCTTTGAGTAGGAAGTGTTTTCTATTGCAGGAGTTCAAAGTAAAAATGTTGGGTTTTGATGATCTTAGGGACATGTATAGAGATGATCCAGATTTTAAGGAGGCGTATGAAGCAGCTGAGAATCCAATTCTCAGAGATAGAAGCCAATGGGTAGAGTACATGATCCAGGAAGGATTACTGTTTAGAGGTAATCAACTATGTATTCTGAAATATTCCATGAGGGAGAATTTGCTGAAGGAGAAGCACAGTGGAGGATTGGAAGGGTACTTTGGTCATGACAAGACGTTCAGAAAGTTGAATGAGTCATATTTTTGGCCAGGAATGCGAACAGATGTCAAGATATTCATGGACAGATGTAGAATTTGCCATCATTCAAAGGGAAGAAGACAAAATGTGGGGTTTTATCAACCATTTCCCATACCAGAAAGGCCGTGGGATGCAATCAGCATGGATTTTGTATTGGGGTTGCCAAGAAAACAAAGAGGATTTCACTCAATATTTGTGGTGGTGGATAGATTTTCTAAGATGGCACACTTCATTCCATATCAGAAGGCCAATGACGCAACTCATATTGCGAATCTGTTTTTTAAAGAAGTCATTCGACTTCATGTCTTACCAAGAAGCATAGTTTCGGATCGAGACACTAAGTTCATAGGACACTTTTGGAGGACCTTATGGAAGAAGCTGGGAACTAAATTTTCATTTAGTTTGGCTTATCATCCTCAGACAAATGGACAGACAGAAGTGGTAAACAGAATTCTGGGAGACTTGCCGAGAAGCCTGGTGACAGAACACCACAGCCAGTGGGACAACATATTACCACAGGCAGAATTTGCTTATAATGACTCGATTAACAGAAGCACAGGACAGAGTCCATTTCAAATTGTCTATCGCATGCAGCCGAGAGGAATTTATGAATTGAGGGATTTAGAACAGATTTCAACTAGGAGCGCTAGTGCAGAAGAATTCATAGAGGCGATGAAGAAACTTCACAGCCAAGTGAAGGAGCGATTGCAGAGTTCAAGCCAAGAATATAAGTGCAGAGCAGATCAACTCAAGAGACAACTTCAGTTTGAGGTTGAGGACTTGAGTCTGGCACATTTGAGAAAATAAAGGTTCCCGAGAGGAACATATAATAAGCTGAAGATGAAGAAAATCGGACCGTGTAGGGTCTTGAAGAAATTTGGGGCAAATGCTTACGAGATTGAATTACCCGATGGGATCGGAATTTCTCCGATATGAAATATCTCAGATTTGTACCCATATAAAGCTGAGGAAGCAGGGACAAGAGATGAGAAGCCAATGATCTAGTGGAAAAAGAATACGCCAGTTGCAGAAAAGCCGCAGATGGAGCGCATACTGGATAAAAGAGTGAGCAAGAGAACCAGGCGAAAGCAATACTTTGAGTATCTGGTCAAATCGAAGAACCATCCAATTGAAGATGCCATTTGGGAGAATGAAGTGGAGATCCATAGGCATGTATAGACCATGCGCGAGCTCATGGATAGGAGCCCATGAAAATTTTCAAGCGAGGGAGTATGATGCATGAGCATCTCAAGCGAGCTAGCACGGAGATAATCAGATGGCTGGAAAAGCGCCCAGCACAAATTTTGAAATATCTTGAACCATTAATGAAACATCAAGTGGAAGGGAACTTGTATAATGTAAATGGACCTTGAGCAATTTTCTCTCGTCCTTAGTAGGTAGAAGGCATTTATAGTAGTTAATGCAAGTAGGTAGAATTGAATGTGTAGATTAGACAGTTTTAGAGCGCAAGAGGGATACGGGATATAGACACCCTCCTTGTGTATTGTAACATTATTATGAGAGAATGATGATGAGGATAGAAGAGAAGCAGAGATATGTGTAGCAGACTCCATGTACAGAAGTTCTGGATTAATACAAGAAAGTTGTGATTTAGACTCATGGTGTTCATATATTCTCTATGTATGCATCTTTGAATGTTATGCTCACGAATGTTTTAATCTTTCTGTCATGCATTTGCTTTTATGCTATGCATGGATGATTTCTTGTTGAATGTTTGAAATCTGAGATGAAAGAGGAGAGGAATGAGTTTCAATTGTTTCTCTATCTGAGCAAGAGTTCCTGCAAGGAGTGCAGTTGAATTGTCTGCAAGGAGTGCGTGGACAAGGTGTTTAGAGGGTTGTCTCTGAAAGCTCAGGAGAGAAAGATTTTGTTCTCATTTCCACATAAGTGCAGTTCGGCATAGGAGCCATGCAAGGAGTGCGTAGGCTGAGCAAAGTCTCAGGGTTGTGGACCTGAGTGAAGTATTGAGGGACTGTTGTTGTAGGTGTGCGCAGAGTCGAAGGATTTCAACACTTGGAAGTTCTTGAAAGTCTGCCGCAAGGAGTGCGTGCAAGAGTTTTATGAAAGAATTGGAGTTGGGAAAGTTCATAAGGATTTGAACCTTCGAAGGAGTCGAAGGAAGGCGTAGCGACGTTGGAGCACATGAGGACTATTTCTCAGAGAAAGAATGGATGGTCGAAATTCTTTGAAGATAATTCGCAAAGTCCCGTGAGCTGTCAGATATTACAAAGGAGCAAGGGAGATACGACAAGTATTCCCGAGAAGTTATAAGTTTAGGAGGAGTAGGACTGTAGATCCAAGCCACAAGGGCCATTGGATTTACACGTGGGTTTCTATATCGGGTTTTTCATAGATTGAAGTCCCAAAATCTTTGCAACGAAAATCGCGAAATCATGAAACGCGAAGTCCCGAAAAGCTACAGGATTTGTGTGGGGCCAAAAGAGTCAACAAAGTGGACAGGTGGCGCACTATTTACATGGAGTCAAACTCCGCTGACCATTTCGTTGTTTAACAGAGTGAAGTTCCAAACTCATTGCATTAGGATTCATGATATTTCAAAGTCCGAAGTCCCGACATAGTAAAGGGGCGTTGAAAAGTCAAAGCTCGTGAGTGTATCAGAGTTTCGGAACATCAGGTTTCAGGAATCGTGGGAACAAGTTGCTTGACACCACGACCGCCAAAATTGCGATAGGTGAAAGTCTGAAAGAGAAAGAGGAAGGGTCAGCATTGACTGTTTTTGGTTTTCGAAGATTTGAGAGACAAGCGCGTGACCAACGGATTCACGAAAGTGCGAAGTCCAATTTCCCAAAGAAAAAGGGGGAATTTTTGAAGTTGATTGTGGGTGCAGGTTTCCAGAAACGGAAATAGAAGACCCATTCCAAAGCTCTTCGGGTCAGTGTAAAGGGAAAGATCCTGTGTTGATGTGGACCTTCCGACCTGTGGGTTGTGGAGGGAGCGTGCGTCATCATTTATAGTATCATAGCATAGAAAGGTTCTTTGCTTTCTATGGCAAAGAAGAAAAGAGATTTCACCATGCCGCCAAGGAGAAGGGACAGGAAAACACCCAATCCACTAGAGGAGAGGGAAATGCCACGAAGAAGAGGTAGGTAGATGATTGATCCAGCCATGGAGAAAGAAATGCGTGACCTACGAGCTAGACTCGAAGACATGGAGATAGCCCAAAGATGCACAGTCAGTGTTGGGGATATCAGTGATTCCGAGAGTGAAATTGAGGCTGAACATGAAGAAGAAATTAGAGACGAATATGTGGCAAACGAACGTTTGATCAGACCTATTGCAAGAATGGGTGCAAGAGCGAAGATGAACATTCCATTTTATGAGGGAAACTTGGATGCAGAGGAGCTTCTAGACTGGATTAGAGATCTAGACACATACTTTGACTATGAAGATGTCGAGGAAGACAAGAAAATCAAGCATGATGTCACAAGATTGAAAGGACATGCAACATTGTGGTGGGATGAACTACAAGATGACAGACGCTGAAAAGGAAAGAAGAAGATGAAGAGCTGGGATAGAATGATCATGAAGATGAAGGCGAAATTCAACCCCAGGGATTACCATATTACTCTGTTCAGGAGGATGCAAAACCTGAGACAAAAACTGATGACAGTGAAAGAATACACTGAAGAATTCTACAAGCTGAACATCAGAGCAGGTCATCGTGAAAGCGATGATGAAAAAGTAGCCAGATACATAAATGGCCTGAGATACGACATCTGGGATGAGATGAGCATGGTAACCATACGAACGATGGAAGATGCTTATCAGATGGTTCTAAAAGCTGAAGAGAAGCTGAGCCGAAAGCAGGGTCAAAGAGGCCGAGGCAGAAGTCAGCCCATAGGCAAATAAGTTGCCAAGGATAAATATCAGAAGCCCAAGGAGGACTGGAAGAAACCTCAGACTCGAACTGAGAGAGGTGGAAGCTCATAGCAAGGGCAATATACTAAACAAAGAGGAGATTATGATGATAATAATACATTTCCTCGTACTAGAGGTAGAGGAAGAGGAAGAGGTGGAGTAATAACATGCTTCACATGTGGAAAGAATGGGCATAAGTCCTACGAGTGTCCAGATAAAAAGAAAGAAGATGGAGAAGATCATAGTGCCGAAGCACAGAGGTGAGATTTTGAGGCAGAAGATGTTGAAGGTGGAAGATCGCTGATGATGCGAAAAGTCCTTTTGACACCAGAGAAGGAGGTGGAGAGTTCAGTCCAAAGGACCAGACTTTTCCGGACTGCTTACAAGACCAAGGACAGGGTATGAAAGGTCATTGTGGATAGTGGTAGCATAGATAATCTCATTTCTACGGAGATGGTAGAAAAGTTGGAGCATGAGACGATTGATCATCCAAGCCCATACAGAGTTTTGTGGCTACAAAAAGGACATCAGGTAACTGTCACTAAACAATGTTTGGTTGAGTTTAAGATAGGAGGATATAATGATAAGATATTATGTGATGTTATTCCTATGGATGTTTGTCATCTATTGCTTGGTATACCATGGCAATATAACAGGAATGTGATTCATGATGGGAGAATGAACACATACACCCTAGAAAAGAATGGGAGGACTCACATGTTGCTTCCAATCAAGGATAAGGAGGTGAAGCCAGAAGTAAGCAAGACTGTACTTCTCATGAGTGGGAAGGAACTTGTTACAGAGGTTAAGAAGAAGGAAGAACCACAATTCATTGTGGTCAGAAAGCCTAGAGTCCATTTAAAATTTTCTATGGCATGCAGCCGAGAGGAATTTCTGAATTGAGGGATTCAAAACAGATTTCAACTAGGAGCGCTAGTGCAGAAGAATTCACAGAGGCAATGAAGGAAATTCATAGCCAAGTGAAGGAGCGATTGCAGAGTTCAAGCCAAGAATATAAGTGCAGAGCATATCAACACAGGAGACAACTTCAGTTTGAGGTTGGTGACTTGATTTTGGCACATTTGAGAAAAGAAAGGTTCCCGAGAGGAACATATAATAAGTTGAAGATGAAGAAAATCGGACCGTGTAGGGTCTTGAAGAAATTTGGGGCGAATGCTTATGAGATTGAATTACCCGATGGGATCAGAATCTCTTTGATATTCAATATCTTAGATTTGTACCCATATAAAGCTGAGGAAGAAGGGATAGGAGATGAGAAGCCAGTGATCCAGTGGACAAAGCAGATGCCAGTTGCAGAAAAGCCGCAGATGGAGTGCATACTGGATAAAAGAGTGAGCAAGAGGACCAGGCGAAAGAAATACTTTGAGTATTTGGTTAAATGGAAGAACCATCTAGTTGAAGATGCCAGCTAGGAGAATGAAGCGAAGATCCAGAGGCATGGATAGACCGTGTGCGAGATCATGGACAGGAGCCCATGAAAGTTTTCAAGCGAGGGAGTATGATGCAGGAGCATCTCAAGCGAGCCAGCGCAGAGATATTCGGACAGCTGGAAAAGCGCCCAGCACAAATTTTGAAATATCTTGAACCATTAATGAAACATCAAGTGGAAGCGCACTTGTATAATGTAAATGGACCTTGAGCGATTTTCTCTTGTCCTTAGTAGGTAGAAGGCATTTATAGTAGTTAATGCAAGTAGGTAGAATTGAATGTGTAGATTAGACAGTTTTAGAGCGCAAGAGGGAAATGGGATATAGACACCCTCCTTGTGTATTGTAACATTATTATGAGAGCATGATGATCAGCATAGAAGAGAAGCAGAGAGTTGTGTAGCAGACTCCATGTACAAAAGTTTTGAATTAATACAAGAAAGCTGTGATTCAGACTCATGGTGTTCATATATTCTTTGTGTATGCATATTTGAATGTTATGCTCATGAATGTTTTACTCTTTCTATCATGCAATTGATTTTATGCTATGTATGGATGATTTCTTGTTGAATGTTTGAAATCTGAGAGGAAAGAGGAGAGGAATGAGTTTCAATTGTTTCTCTATCCGAGCAAGAGTTCCTGGAAGGAGTGCAGTTGAATTGTCCTTAAGGAGTGCGTGGACAAGGTGTTTAGAGGGTTGTCTCTGAAAGCTTAGGAGAGAAAGCTTTTGTTCTCATTTCCACAGAAGTGCAGTTGGGCACAGGAGTCGTGAAAGGAGTGTGTAGGCTGAGTGAAGTCTCAGGTTTGGGGACCTGAGTGAAGTATTGAGGGACTGCTATTGTAGGTGTGCGCAGATTCGAAGGATTTCAACACTTGGAAGTGCTTGAAAGTCTGTCACAAGGAGTGTGTGCAAGAGTTTTCTGAAAGACTCGGAGTTGGGAAAGTTCAAAAGGATTTGAACCTTCGAAGGAGTCGAAGGAAGGCGTAGGAACGTCGGACCACAGGAGGACGAGTTCTTAGAAAAAGAACGGACGATCAAAATTCTCTGAAGAGAATTCACGAAGTCCCGTGAGCCGTCAGATCTTACGGAGGAGCAAGGGAGATACAACAATTATTCCCAAGAATTTCTAAGCTTAGGAGGAGTAGGACCATAGATCCAAGACACAGGGGCAGTTGGATTTACATGTGGGTTTGTATATTGGGGTTTTCCTAGATTGAAGTCCTGAAATCTTTGCAACGGGAATCGCGAAATCACGAAACGTGAAGTCCCGAAAAGCTAAAGGATTTGTGTGGGGCCACAAGAGTAAGCAAAGCGGAAAGGTGGCGCACTATTGACACGGAGTCAAAATTCACTGACCATTTCAGAGTTTCGCAGACTGAAGTTCCGAACTCATTGCATTAGGATTCACAATATTGCGAAGTCCGAAGTCCCGACGGAGTAAAGGGGCATTGAAAAGTCAAAGCTTGTGAGTGTATCAGAGTTTCGGAACATTGGGTTTCGGGAATAGTGGGAACAAGTTAATTGACACCGTGACCACTGAAATCGTGATAGGGGAAAGTCTGAAAGAGAAAGAGGAAGGGTCAGCGTTGACTATTTTTGGGTTTTGGAGATTTGAGAGAGAAGCGTGTGACCAATAGATTCGCGAAAGTGCGAAGTCCGATTTCTCGAAGAAAAAGGGGGAATTTCTGAAGTTGATTGTGGGTGCATGTTTCCCGAAAGGGAAATAGAAGAGCCATTCCGAAGCTCTTTGGGCCAGTGTAAAGGGAAATATCCTATGTTGATGTGGACCTTTTGACTTGCGGGTTGTGGAGGGAGCGTGCATCATCACTGCCTTTTCCTCTTCCTCTAGTGCAAGGAAAAGTGTTATTATCAGCATACTATCCTCTCTGTTTGGCATACTTACCTCTCTGTGAGCTTCCACCTCTCTTAGTTTGAGGTTGAGGTTTCTTACACTCTTCCTTAGGCTTCTGATTCCTATCTTGGACAACTGTTTTGCCTCTGGGCTAACTTCTGCCTCAGCCTATTTGACCCTGCTTTCAGCTCATCTTCTCTTCACCCTTTAGAGCCATCTGATAAGCATCTTCCACCATTCGGATGGTCATCATGCTCATCTCATCCTAAATGTCGTATCTAACACCATTCATATACTTGGCAACCTTTTCATCATCGCTTTCCCGATGACCTGCTCTGATGTTCAACCTTAGGAATTCTTCAGTGTACTCCTTCACTCAAATCATCTTCTGTCTCAAATTCTGCATTCTTCGAAACAAAGTAATTTGATAATCCTTGGGTATGAATTTTTCCTTCATCTTCGCAATCATTCTATCCCAACTCTTGATTTTCTGCTTGCCTTTACAGTGTCTATCATCTTTTAGTTCATCCCACCACAATGTTGCATGTCCTTTAAGTCTTGTGACAGCATGTTTAACCTTCTTGTCTTCCTCGACATATTCATAGTCAAAATACGTGTCCAGAGCTCTAATCCAGTCTAGAAACTCTTCAACATCCAGGTTTCCCTCATATACTGGAATGTCCATTTTTTCCCTGGCACCCATCCTTACAACAACCCTGAGTATGCATTCATTTGTTGCATCCTCTGCTTTAACTTCTTCTCCTTCATGTTCATCTTCATTTTCACTTTCGGAATCACTGAGATCCACAACACCAACTACATTCCTCTGCACTATTTCCATAGAATCCATCCTAGCACGTAAGTTACGCACATCTCTTGCCTCTGGTGGATCAGGTAATTGCCTACCCCTTCTTCTTGGAATTTCCCTTTCCTCTGGTGGGTCAGGTGTTTGTCTGTTTCTTCTTCTCGGCGACATGGCTGAAAATATTTCCTTTCCATGCTACAGAAAGAAAAGAAAATTTTCCTATGCTCTGATACCAAACTTGACGCAGACCCCTCCCCAGATCCGCAGGTCAGAATCCATACAGGATCTTTTCTTTTTGGCCCAAGAGCTCGACTGGCTCCTCTATTTCCCTTTCGGGAAATCTACCCACAACAACACCTTCAGAATATTTCTCTCTTTTATTTCAGGATATCGGACTTCGCGAATTCGCAAATCCTGTGGTCGAGCACCTTACCTCTCCAACCTCCGAAACCCGAAGTACTTAAATCACTTGACCTTTTGCTGATGTCATCTTTTCCTTTTTCGGTTTTCGCGAATTCGGGAGTTGCGATGTCATGCAACTCTACTCCTCGACTCCCGAAATCCCAAAAGCTGAATTTCTGAAATCCCAAAATCCCCCTTTAAGGAGATCAATGGCTGTGGATTCTCCCTCGATCCAATGGTCAATGCTATTTCGTGTATCAAGAGTTTGATATGCCAAAGCTCGAACTTTGTATTCTCTCCACCTTTTGGTCTCTGAAATCCCAATGTCAATTTTTGCTTTTCGTCTTTCGCGAATTCGGTAGTTGCGGTGTCATTTAACTCTTCCCCTCGAATCCTGAAATCCCGATTCCCGATTTACCGAAATATAGATGTCCTGGTCTCCCTTTTCTCTTCGCGATTTTGGGGTTTCAACCACCAAAATGCACATTTACTATACCCTCGGGATTCCCGAACCTCCGAATCCTGAAATTCCAAAACTCTAAGGTTCCACTTTCAAGGAGATCAACGGCTATGAATTCCCCCTTGATCCAATGGTCAGTGCAATTTTGCATACCGTGAATTCAATATGCTAACACTTGAATTGTCTGTCCTCTCCACCTTATGATCTCCGAAGTTCTGAAATACCGAAACAGTACTTCACCTTGTTGTTTCACAACCTCGACGGCAAGTCTCTTGTCCTTCCATGTGTCGCCTCCCCTTTGTTTCGGGTTTTCTCCTCTACTATATCCCGATCTCTTGTCCTTAGGACTTCCAAAACTCCAAACTCTAAAGTTCTGAAACTTGACTTGCTTCCACGACGAAAACCTCCTTTTCGCGTTTCACGGATTTGATTGACCAAGGATATTGTCTTACACTTCAGACTTTTGAACCCCGAAATGCCAAAATGGTTGATGACCTGGACAGATCGAAATCGACGGTCCACATTGACTCTACCTTTTGAAGGGTGGATCTATCCAACGCTTAACTCCCCTGCAACTTCCCTAGATCCTATGGTCCTCTCTATTTCGGGAATTCTCCTCGGAGAATTATGACCATCCGAATTTCTTCTTCAAAGATTCCTGGCTCTAAATTGTCCCTGCGACTTTCTTCTAGAACCTATTTCCTACACGATAGCTAAAGTCCCCTCCTACTCTTCAAATACCTTGAAGACGCTAACTCTCTTGAGCTTTCCTTCACTAACTCAAATCTCCTATGATATTTTTGCACGCACTCCTTGCGGCACTCTTCAAATACGTATAAGTATTTGAATCCTTTGACTCTGTGCAACTCCTTGCAACATTAGTCTTAATCCCTCTTCTTGGTTGACAATTTCTGAACTTCCAACCAGCCTGTGCACACCTTGCATGGCTTCTGTTCCTAACTTGCACTTCTGCGAAAGATGAGAACAACGGTATCCCTCCTGAGCTTTCAGAGATGAACTCCGAACCCGTCAACGCACTCCTTGCGGACGCTCCACTACAATCTTTGCAGGAACTTTTGCTCAGATAGAGAAACAATTGAAAATCATCCCCTGACTCTCCCTTAGACTTCAAATACTTAACATGAAATCATACATACACAGCATAAAATCAAATGTACAACAGAAAGAGTAAAACAATCACGAGCATAAAATTCAGCATGTATACATAGAAATCATTAGAACACCATGAGTCTGAATCAAAGCTTCATATATTAATCTCAAAACTTCTGTACATGGCTCTTATACATAGCTCTCTGCTTCTTCTCTTCCATGATCTCTTCTTAATTTATAATGTTGCTAATGTTACAAAATGATACAAGATGAGGGTGTCTATAGTCGTTTTCCCTCCAGCTCCTAAAATTGTCTAATCTAGAATTTAAATCTACCTACTTACATTAACTGCCTATAAATGCCTCTAAAACATATAGATGAGAGTAGATCGCTCAAGATATGTTTACAATATGGAAGTACACACTCTCTTAACTATTACATTAATGTCTGAGCATCCAAACTTTCAAAACAATTCAAACATTTTCAACATGTGCCAAAAATGAAATGGCGTTTGTCCCACGCCTGCTTGCTGCTGGCGATGCTCATGCATCAGTTTGACATTAAAATAATAATTATTATTATATTCTCTTTGGTCTCAGGCATTTTACGCTCCATGAACTTTAACCTCCATTTTCAGAATAAAATAATAATAATATGTATATAGACATATGTCTACATATATTTCTATATATGTGCATGGTTATATTACCTAGAGAATTTAAATGAAATTATTTTCTTACTGGAAAATAAGAAAAGGAGAAATATACATTTCTAGTATTTATGAAGGGATTTAATAAAAGTTTATATTCCATGGAAATTTCTCCATTCTAGAAATTAAAAATATAATTATAATCTCTCCCTTCTTGTGGGTAAATTAGTAAATTTTTCTTCCTTATTACAGTGCTTTACTACTCCTAATAAATTTAAGGAAATTGCTCCTAAGACCAAGATTTACCTCCATAGTAAAATTTAGTATTTCTACCAAGATTTACTGCCCACTGAAATTTAAGGGGATTCTTCCCAAATTTAGGAGATTTAACACAAGTTTAACATAAATTTTTATTTATGCCCGAAATAGAATTTTGAGAACTTTTTTATTTTGATTCAATTAGGAAAATTTCATGTTTATATTCTAATTATTTTTCCTCAATAATCATTTATAAGGACTTTTAATGTTTTTCCATATTTGAGATTATTTCCTAAAGTCCACAAAGATCTAATATCCTCTGACTTTTTTGGCATAGGATTTGAGGACATACTAAAATAGAGCATTATTATGCAAACAAATCACTCTCTCTTCTTCCAGATGTGTTATAGAGATTTTTAACTGTTCAATCATCATTTCTCAAGCATGCATTAAATTGTATAGCACAATCAACCACAACATCCACTCCCATAAATCTTATTTTAACACACAAATAGTCAAGAGATAAGGAATTAAATCAAATGAGATTCATCTAAGACGTTATCTTTATTTTACTTAGATTTCTCAAGTCACTTTTGTCAAAAATTAAACTTACACAGTTCTGAAAAATATTATAAAATTTTCTATGATCTAAACACTACAATGATTTAACCAAATATACTTATCTAGAAACTAGATAGTGATGCAAATTTTAAAAGGGTTTCCATTTTCCTCCCAACTGTAGGCACAACAAATTCTGGATGGATTTTTCGTTGGCCACCCCCTAGCTAGATCATGATGCTCAGAGAGAGATTATTTCTCTTGTTCAACAACAACCAGGGATAGAGATCACTCTCCTCCTCCCATAGGAACTTGGAAGATCATTTTTCTCTCCACAAAGTAAGGGGGTCTACAATGAGTGCTTCCTCAGTCACTAATGTTCTCTGCAACCCCATTTATCATCCTGGACTGAAAATGTTTCCCAATAAATTCATGTACCAAAAATATATTTGTTTCTTATTTCTCTTCAGAACCAAGGAGTTACACATGCTCTCCCTCCTCAGAAAATGTTCACCAGATTCATATTGTTTCCTCCTCTCTTATACCCATGCATTTCCTCTGTTTTCTTTCCTTCCTCAACAAGATTTTGTGGGTCCAAATCCCCATTTTGTGGATAGGTCAGGAATTTTTTCCAGACAGTCACTCTACCCATCTTCTAATTGAATCTTGAGGAGGACTTCCCAATTACCAACCTGACTAGTAATTTACTTTTATGGGTCAGAGGATTGTTCTATGTCTGAATAATTTAAATCCAGTAGAGTATACAGTCTAGTAGGGGGCATATCAACCATTTTTGGTTCCCCTCACCATCTCTCTCATACATCATGATCTACCTTATCAAGCCCATGTTGATTAAGGTTGGTTGTCATTGATGTCAACCCTTGAAGAAAGCCTCGTAGCACAAAGGTTGGGTAATGGACCCAATATTGTTTGATGTAAATATGACTCATTATTGTCTTGTCATGGTTGATAATAAGTAGAAATGGATAAACCCCAAAGTGGTCCCCTTATGGTGAAGGCCTTCATGGGAATACGCTTTGTAGATTGAGTTAACCTAGAAGTATGGTTAGAGAACCCATGCTTATTTGTGGAATAATGAGACTAAATCTAGTGAATTTGTCAGTGAAACTATCCTAGATGGATATTTATTTTCATGCCATTTTTGGTGGTATGTAGAACGTCACATAACTCCTCACGTTAGAGAGTTATGGCCATGAGAAGTTGGAGAACCCAGGTTTGGGTAATGGACCCAAGTTTGTTTGATGAATAATGGTATGAGTTTTGATATATTTTCAGGTAATAATATTCTATATGGATAGTACGTGGCATTCCATTTCTGGTGGTATGTGGAATGTCACATAACTCCTCACGGTTTGAGAGTTATGGCCTTACGAAGTTGGAGGACCCTCATATGTCATCTAGAAGCCCCAAAAGGTCAAAATAGTCAAAGTGGTTTAAGAGATTTTAAAAGGTAAATAATAAGTGAAGTGATGAACGTACTATAATTCAAAGTGAATACAAAATAAATTAATTCAATAATAAATTTAATGGAGAAATTAGAAGTGGATTAACCCTAAAATAAGGAAAGTGGGCAAAGTGACCTAGAAGATG
>JZKD02S2429540.1:275241-290240 GCA_000966675.3 Picea glauca
AATAAATTTAATGGAGAAATTAGAAGTGGATTAACCCTAAAATAAGGAAAGTGGGCAAAGTGACCTAGAAGATGTTTTTAAGGAAGCTACTTGGAGAGTATAAATAAGAGGAAAGACTCTCTCATTAAGACACACTTGAAAATATTGAATAAATATAGGTGTCTGAGGTAACCAAAGGATATATAATCTGAATTTTTGAGGAAAGTGAAAAAAAGAAGGCCAGAATTCAAGGAAGGATAAATTCTTTTGATGATGCTTTCTAAGGTATGTTTTTTTTTAGGTCATCTCACCATTTTCGCAATAAATTTTTTTTCTAGAATGATTCAGACCATTACATTTCTATTCCATTGAGGAAACATATCCAAGTATCTGTGGTAAAAAATTCATCTTGTGTGTCATTGTATTTTTGGAGTTACACTCCATGGAAAATAGGGTTTGTGGCTAGTCCCGAAACTAGTCAAAAACAAGTGTTTCGAGTAAAAACGTCATAACTTCTTCATAATAGATCCAAATTCAGTAAGAAAACATGTGTTGGTTAGAGCACAGTTTTTCGTATTCATTGTAACATTTTCATATCAATTCAACAAATATTCCATGTGGGGCACACTCTACACGGTCGCTCTCTAGAATAAGACAGAATTGAGCAAGGTGTGCCATTTTTTCCATAACTCCTTTTCTGAGAGGTTCCAAGTAGTGACACTTGGAGGAATTGTATAAAACACACTAAAGAACATTTTTTATTAGTTTCATATCTTTATTCATTACAGATACAAAGTTATGATTATTTCAAGTTAGGGTTGTTGACTAATCCAAAACTAGTCTTGTGAGACTAAAGAAACGTTTGATGAAAATGCTAGTCTCTTGTTGTTAAAGTTAAGGAAGGTTTGGAGGTATGTTATCATATAAACCAGGTATATTATAGAGTTACAAATCATATTTTGATGATGAAATTGATGAGGGATTTTGGTTGAGGTACAAGTTGATTACATGCTTGAGACAAGTAGTTGATGAGTTGGCACATACATGAGGTGTATAGTTTATGATTTTGGTACATATTGATGAGTCATATTTGATGATTACTTGATGTATGATTGGTACATACTTGGTACATGGTTGGTTGCACTTGTTTAGGGTACAGGTTGATTGCATATTGTTTTGGTACAGGTTGGTGCATGGTTGCTGCACTTGTTTATGGTACAGGTTGAGGTACAAGTTGATGCATGGTTCAGGTTTATTGGTACATATTTACAGTTTTATATCTCACAGTGATAGTGTGACAGTGGTTCCATCATTCTAATTTTACTTCAGGGAAGTTGGACGGGGCAAGGACAGGTGGTTGTAACCACCTTCCAATTGTAGTCAGAGAACATAGGGGGTTGTAGCCTCCTTTTGGTTGTAGCTAGAGAATTGGGGAGTTGGAGCTTCCCTCGGGTTGTAGCCTGAGAAACCAGGGGGTTGGAGCCTCCTTCTAGTTGCAGCTGGAAAACAAAGGAAGTTGGTGCTTCCAATGAATGTAATTCTTCAATATATATAAGATAAATCATTCCATGGTTTTGTCTCGATTTGGGTTTCCACACAAAACACTGATGTACTGTGTATGTGTGTGATTGTTCATTTATTATTGCTCATTATTGGATAATAATTCTACATTGATATACCACTTGGATTATTTGGAGAAAAAGGATTATAATTACGCTATTACTGATTCACCCCCCCTCTCAGTAATCCAACAATTGGTATCAAAGTAGGTTCCTTCATAAATCAGTTTAACCACTGAAAGGTAGATCATGGAGAGTACCAACTCATATAAAAATGGAATACCACACTTTGATGGACATAATTATGATTTTTGGAGCATAAGGATGAAGACATATATACAAGCACAGGGGTTTGAAATTTGACAATCAATTGTAGATGGATACACAATACCAATAGTTCCACCAACAAATGACAAAGTAGTGAAACTTCGTTAGAATAATTCCAAAGCTACAAATGAACTTTTCAATGGTCTTAGTGAAACAATATTCACCAAAGTTACACATTGTAAATCTGCCAAAGAGATTTCGGACAAGCTTCGAAATATTTATGAAGGAGATACAAAAGTCAAAGAAACAAAACTTCAAACTTATAGAGGTCAGTTCGAACAACTAAAAATGAAGGAAGATGAGAATATTGTAGCCTACTTCTTAAGAGTTGACAAAACAATGAATGTAATCATAGGATTGGGAGAAGAAATCGAAGAATCTGTAATTGTTCAAAAGGTTCTAAGATATTTTCCTATGATATTAAACCCTAAGATGTCAACACTATAAGAAAGATTGGATCTGAACTCAATAAGCATGGATGAACTGAATGGAATATTCACAGCATATGAAATGGGAACTAAATAGGGAAATCCAGATGTAAAAGAAGTAGCCTTCAAAGCATCCAAAAGATCAAAGAAAAAGAAAAATGAACAAGAAGAATATAGCAGCAATGACGATGTCTCGGAAGATTATGAAGAAGTGGCCAACTTCATCAAAAGACTGAATAAGGGAACCAATGGTAGGTATAGAGGTAAGATTCCTTTAATTTTTTTTAATTGTGATGGTATTGGTCATTTTGCTAACAAATTTCCTCATAAGAAAAATAGAAATGATGAAGTTTACTCAAAAGGAAAACACACATATAAAGGAAAAATAACTACAAAGAAAGATTTCAAGAAAAGATTATGCACCAAAGAAGACATCTCATCATCAGATGAAGATGAAATCAGTGAGCATGAGACAGGAAGAGTTCTATTCATGGCAGTAAAAGATTCTGACAAAGAATACTCCGAAGAAGAATATGAAGAAGCCAAAGAAGGATATGAAGAATTCAAAGATGAAATTGAAGAGGTAGAATTTGAGTATCGAGAAGAATTAATGTGTGCCATAGAAGTTATCAGAAGAGAAAATAAGAAAAATAAGAAACTGAAAGCAAAACTAGACAAGAAAAAGGACACTCGAGAACTAGAACAAATGATCACAAGACTGAAGGTTCAAATAGAAGAAGATAAAAGAATTGAAGAATAACTCAAAGAAAAAATAGAAGAAAAGGACAAGATCATTGAAAACTTGGAACCAGAGATTGTCACACTAAGAAAGGATATTCAAAGGAAAAATATGCAGAATAGCTCAAAAGTTCTAGTTGACATTATCAGTTGTCAAAAATCTCACCTTGACAAGTCTGGACTTGGATACAATCTGACAGAAAATGGATCAAGCTCCAAAGAAATAGATCAATAAACAAATCCAAAAATCTATGCAGAAAAAATCAAAGGGGTTAGGAAGACGTACAAGGGAGATTACAGGGACACTCCTCCACCGAGAAGATTCAGAATTCAGAATAAAAAATAGACAGATAGACCTCAACAAGAATAAGGATTCATAAGAGCACCTTCTTTAAGAAGATTTTCAACTCCTAGGTATCAAACTATATTTTTTGGTTTATTTTATTCATGTAATAATTTTGGACATAAAGATATGAATTGCAGAGCTAACAAAGGGAACAATAACAACTTTGAGAGTCATACACAAAGGGGTTACTCAAGAAGACCTAGTGAAACGTAAAGAAGAAGTTACAACAGGTTTGAATCTTTGAGCACTGAAGTGGAATGTTACAAATGTAACAATTTTGGACACGCGGCCAAAAAATGAAGAATGACAGTCCCTCCTAAAGAACCTCAAGAAAATAACAACAGTCACAGACAAGAACCTCAGAAAACGACATGGATAAAAAAACAAGATCAGTATAGCAATGAAGAATGCACAGTCGCTCTACAAGCTAAGCAAAAGAAACACAGTTGGTATGTTGACAGTGGTGTTTAAAAAACATGACAGGTGATAGAGACAAATTTCTTACATTGTGAAAGGAAAGAAATGGATCAGTCTCCTTCGGAAATGATAATTCAGACAAAATAATTGGAGAAGGCACGGTCTGAATTGGGAACAAGAATAAAAAAGCACAAAATGTTCTAATGGTAGAAGATATGAAACATAATCTTCTAATTGTGAGTCAAATGTGTGACCAAGGTCATAAATTTACATTCAATTCACAAAAGTGTGAGATCAGAAGAGAAGGTTCAAGGAAATTGGTCGGTACAGCTGCAAAAACTTCAAACAATATATATGTGTTAAGTGAAATTGGAAATGAAAAATGTTGTCTAGGAAAGGAATATGAAATTTGGCTATGGCACAGAAGAATGGGTCACATGCATTTTTATAACCTTGTCAAAGTCAGCAAAAGAGAAGCAGTCAGAAAAATTCCCCACATCACGAAACCAACCAACACTTTATGCAAGCATTGTCAATAAAGAAAGAAAACAAAGACCAGGTTCAAATCAAAGGAATATTCAACAACAAGACCACTGGAAATTGTGCATACTAATCTAGTTGAACCAACTACAACAAAGGGATTAAAAGGTGAGAGATATTTTATGTTATTAGTTTATGATTATACAAGAATGTCTGCAGTTTTCTTTCTCAAGAACAAGTCAGAAGATTTTGAAAACTTCAAGATATACAAGGAAATGGTTGAAAATGAGATTCATTCAAGAATCAAATGCTTGAGATATGATAATGGAGGAGAGTTCACTTCAAATTAATTTATGGACTACTGCAACAGTCATGGAATAAAAAGGCAATTCTCCGTTGCTAGGACGCCTCAATAGAATGGAGTTGTTGAAAGAAAGAACATGATAGTACATGAAATGGGTCGAACAATGCTAATGGATTCCAAATTGACAGATATATTTTGGACACAGCCATTTCATACAACAATTCACATTCAAAACAAATTAATGCTCAGAAACAACACTGATAAAACTCCCTACGAGCTATGGAAAGGAAGACCAACAAATGTGAAGCACTTCAGAGTTTTTGGAAGCAAACGCTATGTCAAAAGAGAAGATGTCAGAATGGGAAAGTTTGATTCTCATGTGGACAAAGGAGTACTTGTTGTTTAATCAAGTACAAGGAAAACATACAAGTGTTACAATCTAAGATTGAACAAAGTTGTGGAAAGCATCAACTTAACAATTGGTGAAACAGGAAGACCAGAATCAAAGGAAGAAGAAAACCAATCAATGGAACAACTTTTAGAAGAAGAAGAAAAAGATGAAGTAGAAGAGGAAGATGAAGAGAATTTGACAAAAATAGAAGAGCAAGTTCAACAAGCATATCCAAATACACCTAGCAAACGAGTACATAAGAATCATCCTTCAGATCAGATTATTGGAAACAAAGATGCAGGATTTGAGACTAGAAGAGAAATACGTTCACCAGAACAAACACACCTAGCACTCTTATCTACAATTGAACCAAACTATTTTAAAGAAGCCAACAAGGATGAATTTTGGAATAAGGCCATGGATTAAGAATTGGATCAAATAGAGAAAAATGACACTTGGGAACTGGTTCCAAGACCAAACAATAAGAATGTGATCGACACAAAATGGGTTTTCAGGAATAAATTAAATGAAGATGGACAAGTTACAAGGAACAAAGCTAGATTGGTATGTAAAGGATATGCATAGATTGAAGGAATCGACTTTGAAGAGACATTTGCACCAGTTTCCAGAATGGAAGCAATCTGATTACTTTTAGCCTATGCATGCTCCAAAAATGTTAAAGTATATCAGATGGACATAAAATCATCTTTTCTTAATGGGTAACTTGAATAAGAAGTCTACATTGAACAACCAGAAGGATTTCAATTGTCAGATAATGCAGATTATGTGTGTAAATTAAATAAGGCCTTGTATGGTCTAAAACATGCTCCTAGAGCATGGTACTCTAGACTGGATAAGTATCTGCAGCAGGCAGGGTTCAGAAAAGGAAGTGCAAACAACAACATCTACACCAAGGTAAGTGAAGCTAATATTTTATTAATTGAATTTTATGTTGATGATATTATTTTTGGTAGTGATGATGACAGATTAAGACAAAAATTTGAAAAATATATGCAGAATGAATTTGAAATGTCATTACTTGGAGAACTATCCTTCTTTTTGGGACTTGAGATATGTCAAAGAAACCAAGGAATCTTTATTTCTCAAACCAAGTATATCAAAGAAATGCTAAAGAGGTTCGGAATGGAAATTTTCATTAAACCAATTATCACTCCCATGCAAACCAATTGCAAGTTGAGAAAAGATGATGATTCGAAGTCTACAGATCAGAGGCAATACAGGTCAATGATTGGCATCCTACTATATGTGATAGCATATAGACCAGATGTAATGTAGGTAGTTGGACAGGTGGCAGGATTTCAAGAAACACCAAAAGGAATCACATGTGTTAGCAGTGAAGAGGATTTTCAGATATCTCAAAGGAACAAAAGAGTTTGGATTATGGTATCCAAAAAGAAAGGATCTATCACTTATTGCCTACATAGATGAAAATTGGGCAGGTTGTATTGATGATCGATGAAGCACAAGTGGAGAAGCATTCTACTTAGGTGAGTGTTTAGTATCATGGCCAAGCAAGAAACAATCATCAGTACCTTTATCTACAACCGAGGCAGAGTATATTGCAACAACATCATGTTGTACACAGGTTCTTTGGACGAAACAAACTCTGACAGATGTACAGGTTGACTATGATGAGCCCATTCCAATCTATTGTGATAATACAGGCGCTATCAGTATCTCAAAGAACCTGGTGATGCACTCCAAGACGAAGCACATTCCAATAAAGTATCACTTTCTACAAAAGGAAGTTGCAGAAAAGAACATCAGAGTTGAGTATGTGGGCACAAAATAACAAGTGGTAGACATCTTCACAAAACCACTTCCATGGGAATCCTTTGAATATATTCGCCAGAGACTTGGAGTTATTTCTACTCCAAAATGAATTCTTTTTGAATGCTTATATTATATGTCTTAGATTTACATGAGGAAGAACCATAAGAGGACAGTTCAATTAGGGGGAGAAAACCCAGATGGAAAGATACCTTTTCCATTGATGACAAAGGGGGAGAGATTTATCAGATGTAGAGGATAGAGGCATGGTTCCAGGGGGATCATGAGTGATATGATTTCAGTATTGCATCATAGTGTTTCCATCAATGTCAAAGGGGGAGATTGTTGATTAAGGTTGGTTGTCATTGATGTCAACCCTTGAAGAAAGCCCCGTGGCACAAAGGATGGGTAATGGACCCAATATTGTTTGATGTAAAGATGAATCGTTATTATATTTTCATGGTTGATAATAATTAGAAATGTATGAACTCCAAAGTGCCCCCCTTATGGTGAAAGCCCTCACGGGAATATGCTTTGCAGATTGAGTTATCCTAGAAGTATGGTTAGAGAACCCATGATTATTTTTCAAATAATGGGACAAAATCCTGTGAATTTTTCAGAGAAACTATCCTATATGGATATTTCATGTCATTCCATTTCCGGTGGTATTTGGAACGTCACATAACTCCTCACAGTTAGAGAGTTATGGCCATGAGAAGTTGGAGAAGCCAAGTTTGGGTAATGGACTCAAGTTTGTTTGATGGATAACAATATGTGTTTTGATATATTTTTAGGTAATACTATTCTATATGGCTAGTACATGTCATTCTATTTCTTGTGGTATGTGGAACGTCACATAACGCCTCACAGTTTGAAAGTTATGGACTTACGAAGTTGGAGGACCCTCATATGTCATCTAGAAGCCCCAAAAGGTCAAAGTAGTCAAAGTGGTTTAGGAGATTTTAAAAGGTAAATAATAAAGTGAAGTGATGAGTGTACTATAATTCAAAGTTAATAAAAAATAAATCAATTCAATAATAAATTTAATGGAGAAATTAGAAGTGGGTTAACCCTATAATAAGGAAAGTGGGCAAAGTCACCTAGAAAATGTTTTTAAGGAAGCTACTTAGAGAGTGTAAATAAGAGGCAAGGCTCTCTCATTTAAGACACACTTGAGCATATTGAATACCTATAGGTGTTTGAGGTAACCAAAGGATATATAAGCATAATTTCTAATGAAAGTGAAGAAAAGAAGGTTGGAATTCAAGGAAGCATAAATTCTTTTGATGATGCTTTATAAGGTATGTTGTTTTTCAGGTCATCTCACCATTTTCGCAATAATTTTTTTTATAGAATGACTCAGATCATGAAATTTCTATTCCATTGAGGAAACACATCCAAGTATCTTTGATAAAAAATTCATCATGTGGGTCGTTTTATTTTTGGAGTTACACTCCGTGGAAAATAGGGTTTGTGGCTAGTCCTGAAACTAGTCAAAAATAGGTGTTTCGGGTAAAAACGTCATAACTTAATCATAACAAATCCAAATTTAGTAAGACAAAATGTGTTGGTTAGATTACAGTATTTATTATTCTTTGTAACATTTTTATATCAATTCAACAAATATTCCATGTGGGGCACATTCTACAAGGTCGCTCTCTAAAATAAGCCATAATTCAGCAAGGTGTGTCATTTTTACCATAACTCCTTTTCTGAGAGGTTCCAAGAAGTGAAACTTGGAGGAATTTCATAACAAAAAATAAATAAAATTATATATGAGGTCCATATATTTATTCATTACAGGTACAAAGTTATGATTATTTCAAGTTAGGGTTGTTGACTAATCCAAAACTAGTCTTGTGAGTCTAAAGAAACGTTTGATGAAAATGCTAGTCTCTTGTTGTTAAGGAAGGTTTGCAAGTATGTGATCATATACACCAGATCTATTACACAGTTACAAATCATATTTGGATGATGAAATTGATGAAGGATTTTGGTTGAGGTATAAGTTGGGTACATACTTGAGACAAGTAGTTAATGAGTTGGCACATACATGAGGTGTATAGTTGATGATGTTGGTACATATTTATGAGTCATAGTTGATGAGTACTTGACACATGATTGGTACATACTTGGTACATGGTTGGTTGCACTTGTTTAGGGTACATGTTGATTACATATTTTTTGGTACAGTTTGGTGCATGGTTGATGCACTTGTTTATGGTACAAGTTGATTACAGGTTGAGGTATAGGTTGATGCATGGTTGATGCATGGTTCAGGTTTATTGGTACATATTTACAGTGGTATATATCATAGTGATAGTGTGACAATAGTTCCATCATTCTAGTTTTACTTTAGGGTAGTTGGACGAGGCAAAGACAGGTGGTTGTAGCCACCTTCTGGTTGTAGTCGAAGAACATAGGGGGTTGTAGCCTCCTTCTGGTTGTAGCCAGTGAATTGGGGAGTTGGAGCTTCCCTTAGGTTGTAGCCTAAGAAAATAGGGGGTTGGAGCCTCCTTCCAGTTGCAACTGGAAAACAAAGGAAGTTGGTGCTTCCAATGAATGTAATTGTTCAAGACATATAAGATAAATCATTCCATGGTTTTCTCCCAATTTGGATTTCCACGTAAAACACTGGTGTATTGTGTATATGTGTGATTGTTCATTTCTTATTGCTCATTATTGGATAATGATTCTACATTGATATAACACTTGGATTATTTGGAGAAAAAGGATTATAATTACGCGATTATTGATTCACCCCCCCCTCTCAGTAATCCAACAAACCCATTCAACAATTATGAAACACTTTCCATTTTATTTTGTAATAGAAATATATACATTACATTTTTATAACAAAAAGGTTCATCAATTCCAACATCCACACATATTCAATTTTCCCATAGTATTTTAGTAGGTTATAGTTATATATACAAGCTGGGGGAAACATGGGTATTACAATCCCCTCCCCCTTAAAGGAACATCATCCTCGATGTTCTACCTATTGATGTGCTCTATATGTGCAATAGTAAACAAAAATGGGTATGCATGTTTCATGGCATCCTCCATTTCCCATGTAGCTTCATTTGGACCAAAGTGTTTCCATTGCACCTTGACCTATCCAATGGTTTTGTTCCCGAGTGAGATTTATTTCCTGTCTATTATGCAATGTGGATCTGATAGGAATTCTCCCTCTAGTTCCAGATAAATCACAAATGAATCAATTATATGATTAGAATCATGTACATATTTCTTCAGCAACGAAACATGGAAAACATTATGTACCTTCACTATGGGAGGAAGTCCTAGTCTATATGCTACAGGTCCCACTATGTCCAAAATTTCAAAGGGTCGGCAATAAATAGGTGCCAACTTGGCACAAGCTACCATTCTCAAGGAAATTTTTCTAGGCCTGACTTGGAGATACACATGATCTCCTTCTTTGAACCAACAAACAAAGATTTCCAAAAATTTGAAGTAAATTTTGTATCTTTGTCTGATATGATTTCCTTAGGCATGCCATGCACTCTAAATATTTATTTCATGAAAATACAGGAAATATCTATTTCCTTTCAATTTGACTTGACATGAATAAAGTGAGCAACCTTGCTTAGTTTGTCCACAACTACCATAATGGTGTCATTCTTCTTGGTTGATTTTGGCAACCCTGTGATGAAATCCATGGAGATGGTTTCCCATTTCCATTCTGGGATTGGTAGGGGATGGAACAACCCTATTGGATGTCGATGTTCTTCCTTAACCTATTGACATTCTAGACATTTATCTAAGTAATAAGCTATGTCCTTTTTTCAGTCCGCGCCAATAAAAGAGTTTCCTAGTGGCTGTGATCATTTTCTGATAACCAGGATGACCAATATATGGTCTTTTATGTAGTTCATCCATTATGAACCTCTTCAAGTAATCACAATTTGGAATATACAACCTAACTTTGTAAGTTATCAGGCCACCATTCAACATTTGATATCCCTCATACTTCATCCCCGTGGGATCTTGCTCTAGGTATGATTTCATAGTATTGAAAAATGCATCTGTTTCTTGTGCACTTTTGACTCTCTCTTTGATGTCTGATTCACCAGTGATTACAACTACCAAGCATATAACTTTCATACTTATACTAAGGGCATCGACCACCCTATTTTATTTTCCTTTAATATGTTTGATTTCAAAATCAAACTTACTGAGGAGAGCCATCCACCTAGCTTGTCTAGAATTGAGTTTTGGTTGATCAAACAAATATCTCGACCCATTATGGTCTGTCATAAGTACAAATATTCTACCTAGGAGGTAATTCCTCCACATTTTTAAAGCATGTACTATGGCAACGATTCCAAATCGTGGGTCAAATAATCGATTGCATGCTCATTCAATTTTTTGGATTCGTATCAAATCACATGCCCTTATTGCATAAGGACTCCTCCGAGCCCTTCCTTGCAGGCATCTGTACACACAAGGAAATCCTTGTTTGGTATGCAATCTTCAGCAAAGATGCATTGGTTAGAAGGTATTTCAGTTGTTGGAATATCTCTTCACATTCTAATGTCCAAATGAATTTAAATCCCTTTTTCTGAAGGGGGTGATTGGGAAACCAATATTGGAAAATCCCCTTATGAACCTTTAATAGTATCCTGATAGGCCCATAAAGGATCTAATATCAGATACATCTTTTGGGGTAGGCAAATCCATAATGTATTTTATCTTTTCAGGATCATTTGCCACTCCTTCTTCAGAGATAACATGGCCTAAGTAATGGAATTGTTTTTGGAAGAAGTCACACATATTAAACTTTCCATAGAGTTGATGTTCTCTTAGAATTTGAAGCATTGACTTGAGATGTTGTTCATGCTCTTACCTACTCTTAGAATAGATTAGGATAGTATCAATGGAAATGAACACAAATCTATCGAACAAATTACTGAGTACATTATTCATTAAGCGCATAAAAATAGTTGGTGCATTGGTAAGCCCAAATGGCACCACCAAAAATTAATAGTGCCCATATATTGTCCTAAAGGTTGTTTTGTGGATGTATTCATCCTTAATTTAGACTTGATGGTATCTTGACCTCAAGTCAATCTTGGAGAAAAGTGTAGAACCCATTAATTAGTCAAACAAGTCATCAATCCTTGGCAAGGGATACTTATTCTTAATTGTCATCTTATTGAGTTTTCTATAGTATATGCACAACCTAAGTGTGCCATCTTTATTATTCAAAAACAAAGTTGGTGCTCCCCAAGGAGACACACTAGGTCGAATGTAACCTTTGTCCAACATCTCCTTTAGTTTTAGTTTGAGCTCAACTAGCTCTGGTGTACTCATTCTATAGGGTTCTCTAGACATTGGCACATATCTGGGTACAAGTTCTATTGAAAAATCAATATATATTCTTGGAGGTAGACCTGGTACCACTTATGGAAACACATATTTATACTCTCTTAATATAGGATGTTCCTCTAGGCTTAGTTTATTGTCCTCAACAGAGTTCAAAACTTGTATTGCATACAAAGGACATCCTTTTCTACAATACTTCTTCACCTAAAGGGACAATATTTGTCTCACTGAGACAAGCTTTTGAATTCCTTGTAGGTTTATTTTTCTCCCTTGTTCATCTTCACATTCCAAAGTTTTATTAAAGTCCAACTTGGTTTTATGGGTAGCCAACCAGTCCATGCCAATCAACAAGTCATAAGATCCTAAAGGGAGCATGTTTACGGTTGCTTGGGTGGGTAATCCATTCATAATGAATTGGCATGCTGGTATGACCTTTGTTACCTTTCTTTTTGTTCCAGTGGCTAGTTGTAGCAACCATGATTTAGCATGTTTTACTTGCTGCAATTTACATTTCTCAACAGTTTGAGGGGAAACATAGTTCAAATTAGAACCAGGGTCAATTAAAATGGAAACTAGATGGTTGGAAATCATACCTTCCATCTCCACCACTGAATATTGGTGGTCAACTTGTCTATTATCCAAGGCTGCATAAATGTGTGGCATGCTTCTAGCCACATCATTGACTATGGTAGCCTCCTGGATGTTGTAGACTCTCCAATTGTCATGTTTCCTATGTGGGAAATCTCTCATCAAATGTTCTTCTCCACAACCCCAACATTTCAAGAGTTCTCTCTTTGTATTATTATTCTTAACTGGGGCTGAACCAAAGGGTTTATTACCACTCTAATATGGAAAATTTTGTTGATACACACTTTTAGTAAGAAGGCTCATCTTAGAAATATTCCCATGGTTCTTAAATCTTGAGGATTTAAACCCCTTCTTATTGAATCCCAATTTACTTTTCTTCTTCCAATCCTTATGAAGTTTTGTCTTATTCTTGAATTTCTCATAGAAATACCTTGCCTTTCGAATAGTTTCTTATAAAGTCTTAGATTCATCAAAACACATTATGTCTCGGAAGGACTGAGGAAGTCCACTAATAAACCGTTGCATCTTTACCTTTTCATCCTTTATGTAGGGAACATACATCATCATATCAAGAAATTGTTGATATATTCATCTATTGTGAGTTGTCCTAGATTGAGCTCATAGAACTCCTTGGTCTTCCCATCACAGTATTATTCAAACAAATACTTCTTCTTGAAGTATTTCTCAAATTGTTTCCATGACAAGTCATTCTCATGGATTCCTTTCAAATTCCTAAGGTCCTCCCACCAAATGGAGGCATTTCCATTCAATTTGAAAATGTCTATTCAAGCCTTTGAGTTTTCAGAGTAGTCATGGAATCTGAAGTACTTCTTCAAGCCAAGTAGCCAAACTTATACTTCTTCCCCATTTTTAATTTATCCATAGAAAGTTGGTGGTTTGGATTTCTTAAACTCTTTAGGGTCATGGCACTTGTAATGTTTCCTCTTATTTCTTCTCTTCTGGGAATGTGAACTAGTCTCACTACTAGACAATTCCTTGGAGTTGTCAGTTTCCTCACTAGAGGATTATTCCATTGAATGTCTATTGGTTCCATGTTGGGCCTTCTTTGAGGTTCCCATCCTTGTGTGGCTACTTTTAGGACCATGATTTTGTATCTCAGGTGGACTTTTCATTTTCTTAGTATGATGTCTATCCACATTACTGGTTGTTGGCTCATGTTGTAGCTGCCTTTGTATATCTGATAGGATTTGTAGTAGGACTACATTAGTTTCAGTTTGTTTTTCCTATTCTTTTATCATCCTTTCATTTTCATCCTTACAACTCTGTAATTATGCCACGAGGCTTCTTCTTCTTCTCTATTGTGGAAGATTTCCCCCAAATCATGATGTGTCACCATTTTTTGCGCTGTAGTTTTCCTTGCTGTCCACTGACTATTTGAGTGATGATAAAACATTTATTGTTAGTTAATTATCTACTAGTTTATGAACAACACATGCAATTTGTAAGGTGAAGTTAGCTTCATTATTTGGAACACTAGCAACAAACAATTCATATATATTTTTCGAGCATATAAAAACAAAATAAAGTTTTGTCCATCTCTTCATTAGTGTTTTAGATAAGCTCCTTATGAATGGGGTAAGATAGGGTGTTACCACTTAAAAGTTCTTTAATAAAATTTTATGCGACTCGTTCATGAGCCCAAGAAAGCCAAGTGTAGTTTCCCAATCTTATATCACTTTGTCACACACCTGACCCCTAAGCACCTTTTTAAGGGATGGGGTATAAATTTTTTGCTTACCTCCGTTGAATATGTAACGAGGAATATTCTCTTTCTCTCGATGGATAATCTCGATGCATGCCAGATCTCCTGAACTATGGTTATGATCCATTCAGCATCTAAGTTTCACCAATCCTACTCGACCTCACTCAAATAGTCAACCCATTGAAGATTAACATGCACTATCACATTGATGTTCTGAGTCAACATCAATTCTCCATGTCACCATAGGACGCTTAGGTTTGCTCAGCTAGAGGATGACATTTGTCCCTCTCCTATAGTCAAATTTAAATACTAAATTAATATTTCGTAGAATACCATTCTTTGGTAATTAATTACGTAAACCTCATTAAGGATAATTATTCTCCACAAACTAATTATCCGATAATTAATTTTTGCTTAGCCTAATACTCCTAGTCTAGCAATTAATGAGGTTTTACTTTCTCTTTCTCCTCCTTAGAAGTAGTTTAACACTATTTCAATTAATTACTCATATGATAATTATGAGTAATTATATCATAACACAATGAGGTTAATTTATCCATAATATACTTAAGTTGATTA
>JZKD02S2429540.1:327755-350311 GCA_000966675.3 Picea glauca
ATCCTTAACTTATGGTGTTTCCTATCTTTGAAGGCACAAGTTCATATTATAGAATTTACGTGAGTTCTATTTGTCATAATGTTATGGATTCGAGAAGTGTTGGTTTTTTCATGTGTCATAATGGTTTGGATCATAGTGGTATTGAATTCATTAATCATATTTTATTTGTCATAATGTTATGGATTCGAGAAGTGTTGGTTTTTTCATGTATCATAATGGTTTGGATCATAGTGGTATTGAATTCATTAATCATATTTCATAATGTTGATACTATACTTAACTTATAATGGTTTGGATCATAGTGGTATTGAATTCATTAATCATATTTCATAATGTTGATACTATCCTTAACTTAACTTATAATGGTTTGGATCATAGTGGTATTGAATTCATTAATCATATTTCATAATGTTGATACTATCCTTAACTTCTGGTGTTTCCTATCTTTGAAGGAACAAGTTCATATTATAGAATTTATGTGAGTTCCATTCATATGGGATTGGAGATGCTAAAATAAAATAATGGTACCATGATGAATTAAATATCTTTGTCTTAAAATTGTTATGTGTTGGAGATGCTAAAATCAAAATAATGGTACCATGATGCATTATAAATTATCTTTTTCTTGGAACTATTATGTGGAATATTTTTCAAAATGGTAGACAATCATTATGCATGTGAAATTTTTCAAGATGGCCCACAGACCAAAAAAGAATTACGAAACGGATACATCAAATTTAGATAAGGAATTGATTCCTTATTGTTGGAAACATAATCCGATAGGGTTATTGTATTAGTCATTTGTGAAGGAATGTTGAAATTTTTCAAGATGGCCCACAGACCCAAAAAGAATTACGAAACGGATACATCAAATTTAGATAAAGAATTGATTCCTTATTGTTGGAAACATAATCCGATAGGGTTATTGTATTAGTCATTTGTGAAGGAATTTTGAAATTTTTCAAGATGGCCCACAGACCAAAAAAACATTACGAAACTGATACATCAAATTTAGATAAGGAATTGATTCCCTATTGTTGGAAACATAATCCGTTAGGGTTATTGTTTAGTCATTTGTGAAGGAATGTGAAATGCCAAGTGATATGTGAAGGAATGTGAAATGCCAAGTGATAGGAACAATCATCCAGAGTCTGAGAGACTTATTGGAAGATGAATCCAAAGTTCAAGCTTATGTATTTATATGTGTACATCATATTAATGAAAAATAATTCCACATTTATCTAACTTTGTGTGCACTCTAACAATGACATTAGAGTCTACAGTTATTATGCATGAAATACGCCATGATAGTTGTCCATAGTATTAGAGTCTACAGTTCTTATGCATGAAATACGCCATGATAGTTGTCCATAGCAGGTTAACTCCATGAGTATTTATTGTCACATACATAAATTCCCTATTCCATCGTTGTTGTATGTCTCACATACATAAATTCCCTATTCCATCTCTGTTGTATGTCCCTCTGCCTTCTAGACCTCTGGTCGATTCCTCTGTCAGTCATTAATGTTATCACTGAAATTTCGTCTGCAAATGGTTACAAGAATCCAGCATCGTCAAACAGTTATGAGGTCACCCATGGACCAAAATTACCACAAAATCATTTCCAAAGGGTCAAAAACTAATACAACCAGTGACAAAATTAAAGTGCGCTATGACTACACAGGGCATGTGCGCATATGCACAAAACAAAAATGCAGGAAAAGTGCACATGCGCCCGATGCGCGACTGTGGTCGCTAAAAGCCGTGCACATCTGAGAATGATGCATTTATGAGAGTGGTCGACCTCCCACCCACTTCTGGTTCAACTTCCAAGTTGATTTGACACTCAAATTTGGACTGGATCCGACTGGGTGGCTAGTCAAAGACCTAAAAATGCTCTAATTAGCCTCTTTTCACACTATAAGATGGTTGCACAATACCTCAAAGAGGTGCTATAAAAAGGCCATGGGTGCACTTCATTTTTTAAGGAATTTAATAGCAAAGTAATGTTGCTACTATTCTCTTTAGGAATCCTCTATTCTCATCAAGAGTATACTAGTGCCATTTCATTGGGCAATCCATATCACCCCTTGAGTGGATTAGCAAAGAATTCTTTCACCATTTTCATTCAAAGTTGTAAGAAGAGCTTATTTGCTATAAAAAGGCCATGGGTGCACTTCATTTTTTAAGGAATTTAATAGCAAAATTATGCTGCTACTATTATCTTGAGGAATCCTCTATTCTCATCAAGAGTATACTAGCGCCATTCCATTGGGCAATCCATCTCACCCCTTGAGTGGATTAGCAAAGAATTATTTCACCATTTTCATTCAAATTTGTAAGAAGAGATTATTTGTGGGGGTCTAAGAGCCCTCCCTTGGAGGAAGAAGGGACTCATCGTCCTCTTTCTTCTTGGTGTTTTCTTTCACTGATATAAACCTTACCATTGGTGACATGGGTCTTATTGTTTCTTTTGTTCTTATGTCCCTATGCTCGTTTAGAGGTGCCTATCCCTCTTTTTCCACCTAGATGAGCAAAATAGAGGTGCTTGCAAGCTTAGTTGGGTTTGCTAAGCAGGACAACTGTAAGGAAAAGGGTTAAGGACAACTGTAAGAAAAAGGGTTAGAGAAAGAAATATAAAAGAACAACTAAGAAATAAAATAACAACTAAACGAGCATAGGGACATAAGAACAAAAGAAACAATAAGACCCATTTCACCAATGGTAAGGCTTATATCAGTGAAAGAAAACACCAAGAATAAAGAGGACCATGAGTCCCTTCTTCCTCCAAGAGAGGGCTCTTGGACCCCCACAAATAAGCTCTTCTTACAACTTTGAATGAAAATGGTGAAATAATTCTTTGGTAATCCACTCAAGGGGTGAGATGGATTGCCCAATGCAATGGTGCTAGTATACTCTTGATGAGAATAGAGGATTCCTCAAGAGAATAGTAGCAGCATAACTTTGTTATTGAATTCCTTAAAAAATGAAGTGCACCCATGGATTTTTTATAGCACCTCTTTGAGGTATTGTGCAACCAGCTTGTAGTGTGGAAAGAGGCTAATTAGGGCATTTTTAGGTCTTTGGCCAACCACCCAGTCGGATCCAGTCCAGATTTGAGTGTCAAATCAACTTGGAAGCTGAACCAGAAGTGGGTGGGAGGCCGACCACTCTCATAAATGCACCGTTCTCAAATGTGAGCATTTTTTAGTGACCACAGTCACGCATCGGGCGCATGCGCGCTTTTCCTACGTTTTTTTTTTGTGCATGTGCGTGCGCATCCTACGTAGTCATAGCGCACTTTAATTTTGTCATTGGTTGTATAGATTTTGACCCTTTGGAAATGCTTTTGTGGTAATTTTCGTCCATGGGTGACCTCATAACTGTTTGATGATGCTAGATTCTTGTAACTGTTTGCGGACAAAATTTCAGTGATAACAGATGCCCCCTGATGGATGAGGTTAGGAGCATACGTATAGCCAAAATTCATCAATGTTTCTTCTACTGAGAGTGTCTTTGTAAGAGAGAGCGATAGTGGGATTGTCAAGAGTTACTCGTTGGAGGGAGAAGTGAACCTGTAGAACTCAACCTTCCATAAGGTGTGTAAAAATAAACTGTGTACAAATGAGGCGGGCATGCCCCATGCTCATGTCATGTAACTCAAAAAGGAATGGTGTGTTGATGTAGACAACTGCATCACCCTCGGGGGTGGTCGTGATAAAGGTAGAAGACAATTCTGCAGAGGAACATACTCTGAACAGTAGGAAGTGACATCTATAAGAAATATCACGGATTCTGTAGCCATTGATATCCCAGCCAAGTTCAGATGTCTTCGGAAAATATAAGAAATAATTGCAATAGTCGCAAAGTAAGACCCACCGTAACATGAAAAAGTGTTGAAGTCAAATGTTACGGGGGTCAACGACAACAGGGAGCAATTGTGGTTCTCCCTGTGTCGCCCGAGACCTCTCATTGGAAAGGTAATGAGAGTCAAGATACTGTCTCCCTTCTGGAAACTGTGTTGATGTCGACAAAAAGGGGGATGCGACTCCAAGAAGCAAAGGGCTTCGTGAAATCTACTAGGTGAGGTTAGGAACTGGAGGAGGTACATGGACGAAGTCAAGATGTAGGAAGACTCAATACTGCCCTTGGTTGGGGGTATATGTGAGGTATAAGTGGTCGCAACCGTTCAACTAGGTCAAGTGTCTGCGGGACAACAAGACAGGGGATAAGTTGTGCCAGAGGTGGGATAAAGTAAACAAAATCAGAGGGCAGAGGTAAGTGGCTTGTGGGATACTCGAAGTATATGGACGATGTCAATAGGGGTAGATGATAAGGAGTGCCTCAACTAAGGGAGACATGGGTTTCATTTTCCAAAAAAGGAAGGAAGGTCGTCAAAGCTGGCGACAAAAGGAGATGTAAATGCTAGAAACAAAGGGTTTTTACAATGTACCAAATAAATAAAAAATAATTTGGGATGAGTGTACAAATACAAAAACGGGTGTCCCGATGTAATATGGTTAGGCCAGTTAGGGTGCAATTTGCTTGGAGAACTGGTGGAGGGTGGGGGCCCCATGGGTGGGTTTTTGTATGAGGTAGGTGAAATGAATGGAAGTTTGTAGAGGGGAAAACTGATTGTGAATGAAATGGAGGGTTCATGATACTACGAAGGTGCAGTCAAAATAGAACCTTGAAGAGATAATCTAGGAGTCCAGTGGGAAAGCTAGCAAAATGAGGAAAAGGAGTATGTGGTTGGTTCGCGACATGATGTAAGACTATCAGGACTCTCATGCCAGAAGGGTTGAAAAACAACATGAGTGTCAAAGTGCAAAAGGGTGCTATGAATGGGACAACTCGGGTGGGGGAGAGTGCTACTGGGTGACAGTACCTAAGATGCAATGGAGGTGTTGGTACTACAGAGCTGGAGATGGGGATCCTAGAGGCAAATGTCAGAGGGTGTGACTAGAGATGAAATTGAGATTCAGAGGGAATGATTACATGTCAGTGCTGATTATATACCTGAATGGGTGGCGTTGATGTATGATGACGAATTACCTGCACACATGAAAACCAAATACCCGACATGAACAATATCTAAAGAGAATTGAACATATGCGCATTTATGTTATAATTTTGAACTTGAGCATGCGTACCTGGACGGGGTATGAAAAAATGGTGCCTCGGGGGCTAAGGATAAAAAGTGGCCCAAGGAATATCTTGATGTAGATGATGGGATGTTGATCCCATGGCTGAAGACGGATCGAAGAACGAACACCTAGAACTTTATTATGTGGTTGTAAGCGATCATTTTGCATGATGTCAGTCAACTGGAGAGAGAGGGATTGGTCCCAGCTAAGGGATGCCATGGCTATTGATGAGTCGGGGGTACGTGCCACTTTGGCAGCCTGTGGGCTGCTGAAGTTCTTCGAGTGCCCATTGATATGGGCACAGGAGTATCTCCTGTAGTTTCTGATCTGGATGTGGAGTCCGGACCTGCATTGCTTTATGGTGTGGGGAGAGCAGATCGCCTTCACTGCAATGCAGGACATATACTTTTTGACTGGGCTCCATTTTCGGGGAAAGCCCCTACCAGCGGAGCTGGTGTTACCTGCGGATGTGTCATAAGTGACCTTGGGCCAGAGGTATTGTTCGAGGGAGAACTACATGTCGGGCTCTGTCATGAGAATCGAGGCGATGGATTCTCTAGCGCATCGCTATGTAGTAATGATGATTGTGAGGGTGTATGGTTCCCTCGCAACTCAATTGATCAATGGTTGTCAGCTGATGGTTATGGGGAGGGCACTGGTTGGGGATCCATTTGCCTGGGGCTTTACGTTGCATGTCAGGATCGTAGGGCAGTTGGACAGATGTCGGTCTACCAACATAGGGGACTTTGCCTTTGGGTCCATCTTGGTGGCATGGTTTTTGGAGAGGGTGTCGATGTTTCCCCATAGGATTTTATTGGGCGCTCCTGGGGCACGAGAGCCATGATTGAGGTGGTGGTTGAAGATTTTGGTTCGCCACAGTGTTGATGAGGGAGGTCATTTTTTCACAGCTGAGGCGGCACAGGTGTGGCGACAAATGTCGCAGGTTATATTGCAGTATCCATACATTGGTATTGACTTCCGAGGTGATCTGGACATGGTGTTACCTCCAGGGGAGGTGTTTGATCATCGAGGTATGTTTATGAGTTTGATATGTTGATTTTTGAGATAGCATGACATGTGTATTTTGTATAAATGTTGATACTATCATTTGGTTGTTTGTATTTGCAGCTGTGGGACCTCACGGGCATGAGGTTGAGCTGCTGAGAGTGTCGGCTCGCCAGGAGCTGGGGAGACTACCGCGGGGAGGGCTACGGGCAGGAGAGAGATGTCACTGTGAGCACACTGAGGTGAGACCAACTGAGGATGAGAGAGAAACGAGGAGACGCCATTTTGATGACCCAGGTACTGGGCCATTGCATGCTCCTCCGACGGACGTTGGGGGAGATTTTGAGGATATTCGTCGCCTCCTAGAGGCAGTGCTATAGGGCATGCATGAGGGAATCCTGGAGTAGTGTGTGGGATTTCCACTATCGTGGCGGGCCATGGTGTGGCGAGCAGCAGTAGCAGGTGCTGTGATGACCAGACGATTACCTCCCCCTCCAGAGGGACCAATAGTGGGTGGGGGACCACCGCCTAAGGGAGGGGCAGGAGGTGGTTCTCTAGAGGTGCTCCATAGTGGAGTCGCCAATCTGTTGCGGCTCTTTTGCCACCTAGATGAGAAAAATAGAGGTGCTTTCAAGCTTAGTTGGGTTTTCTAAGAAGGACAGCTGTAAGGAAAAGAGTTAGATAAAGAAATATAAAATAACAGCTAAGAATTAAACTAAGAAATAAAATAACAACTAAACTAGTGAGCATAGGGACATAAGAACAAAAGAAACAATAAGACCCATGTCACCAATGGTAAGGTTTATATCAGTGAAAAAAAACACCAAGAAGAAAGAGGACTATGAGTCCCTTATTCCTCCAAGGGAGGGCTCTTGGAACCCCACAAATAAGCTCTTCTTACAACTTTGAATGAAAATGTTGAAATAATTCTTTGCTAATCCACTCAAGCGGTGAGACGGATTGCCCAATGTAATGGTGCTAGTATACTCTTGATGAGAATAGAGGATTCCTCAAGAGAATAGTAGCAGCATAACTTTCCTATTGAATTCCTTAAAAAATGAAGTGCACCCATGGCTTTTTTATAACACCTCTTTGAGGTATTGTGCAACCAGCTTGTAGTGTGGAAAGAGGATAATTAGGGCATTTTTAGGTCTTTGACCAGCCACCCAGTCGGATCTAGTCCAGATTTGAGTGTCAAATCAACTTGGAAGATGAACCAAAAGTGGGTGGGAGGTCGACCACTCTCATAAATGCGTCATTCTTATATGTGTGTGGCTTTTAGCGACCACAGTCCCACATCGGGCGCTTGTGCACTTTTCCTACGTTTCTGTTTTGTGCATGTGTGCGCGTGCCCTGTGTAGTCATAGCGCACTTTAATTTTGTCACTGGTTGTATAGTTTTTGACCCTTTGGAAATGATTTTGTGGTAATTTTGGTCCATGGGTGACCTCATAACTGTTTGATAATGCTGGATTCTTGTAACCATTTGCGAACGAAATTTCAGTGATAATAGATGCCCCTGATGGATGAGGTTAGGAGCATACATATAGCTGAAATTCATCAATGATTTTTCTACTGAAAGTGTCGTTGTAAGAGAGAGAGATAGTGGGATTGTTAAGAGTTACCCATTGGAGGGAGAAGGGAACCTGTAGAACTCAACCTTCCATAAGGTGTGTCAAAATAAACTGTGTACAAACGAGGTGGGCATGCCCCATGATTGTGTCATGTAACTCAAAAAGGAATGGTGTGTTGACATAGACAAATGCAGCACCCTCGGGGGCGGTTGTGATAAAGGCAGAAGACAATTTTGTGGAGGAACATACTCTAAATAGTAGGCAGTGACATGTGTAAGAAATATTATGGATTATGTAGGCATTGATAACCCAACCAAGTTCATAGGTCTTCGGAAAATATAAGAAATAACTGCAATAGTCGCAAAGTAAGACCCACCATAACATGAGAAAGTGTTTAAGTCGAATGTTACGGTGGTCAATGAAAGTAGGGAGAAATTGTGGTTCTCCCTGTGTTTTCTGAGACCTCTCATTGGAAAGGTAATGAGAGTCAAGATATTGTCGCCTTTCTAGAAACTGTGTTGATGTCGAGAAAAAGGGGGACATGACTCCAAGAAGGAAAGGGCTTCTTGAAAACTACTAGGTGAGGCTAGGAACTGGAGGAGGTACATGGACGAAGTCAAGATGTAGGAAGACTCAAGACTGCCCTTGGTTGGGGGTATATGTGAGGTATAAGTGGCCGCAACCATTCAACTAGGTCAAGTGTCAAGGGGACAACAAGACAGTGGATAAGTTGTGCTAGAGGCAGGACAAAGTGAACAAACTCAGAGGGCAGAGGTAAGTGGCCTGTGGGATACTTAGAGTATATGGACGATGTCAACAGGGGTAGATGATAAGAAGTGCCTCAACTAAGGGCGACATGGGTTGTGTTTTCTAAAAAATGGAAGAAGGTCGTCAAAGGTGGTGACAAAAGGAGATGTAAATGCTAGAAACAAAGGCTTTTTACAATGCACCAAATAAATAAAGAATAATTTGGGATGAGTGTACAAATACACAAATGGGTGCCCCAATGTAATATGGTTGGGCCAGTTAGGGCGCAATTTTCTTGGAGAACTGGTGGAGGGTGGGGGCCCCATGGGTGGGATTCTGTATGAGGTAGGTGAAATGAAGGGAAATTTCCAGAGGGGCAAACTGATTTTGAATTAAATGGAGGGTTCATGATACTGTGGAGGTGCATTCAAAATAGAACCTTGAAGAGATAATCTAGGAGTCGAGTGGGAAAGCTAGCAAAATAAGGAGAAGGAGTATGTGGCTGATTCGCGACATGATGTAAGACTATCGAGATTCCCATCCCTAAAGGGTTGAAAAACAAGATGAGTGTCAAAGTGCAAAAGGGTGCTATGAATGGGACAACTCAGGTGGGGGAGAGTGCTACCGGGTGATAGTACCTAAGATGCAATGGAGGTGTTGGTACTGTAGAGCCAGAGATGTGGATCCCCTAAGGCAAATGTCAGAGGGTGTGACTGGAGATGCAATTGAGATTCAGAGGGAATGATTACATGCCAGTGTTGATTATATACCTGAAGGGGTGGCGTTGATGTATGATGCCCAAGTACCTGCACACATGAAAACCAAATACCTAACATGAACAATATCTGAAGAGAATCGAACATATGAGCATTTATGTGATAATTTTAAACATGAGCATGCGTACTTGGAGGGGGTATGAAAAAATGGTGCCCCGGGGGATAAGGATAAAAAGTGGCCCAGGGACTGTCTTGATGTAGATGATGGGATGTTGATCTCGCGGCTAAAGACGGATCGAAGAAAGAACACCCGGAGCCCCCCGAAATGGTGATTGGAAGTTTGGTAGAAAGGCCTATATATAACTATAGGGCCCACATTGCCACGTCATTTGTAGTTGTTGCTAGAGTGATTGGATGAGAGGTATTCAGAGGAGATTTGGAGATTCCGGGAGAATGAGGTAGCCGATTTAGGACCAACGAGCTTCAGGTTAGTAGTCTTATCATCCTGCATAGAAGTAGGTTTTCCATTTATGGGCAGGGTCTATACAGAGGGTCGTACAGGGGATTTTATGGGTGTGGGCCCCCAAGTGTGCAGGCGATCCGAAAATATGTGCGCACGAGTGTGTGCCTGTTATCTGGATAGCCACGCATGCGTGCGCTCGTAGGGGGGACAAAGGCACGATATGCACGCTTGTTTGATACATAGCCGCACATGGGTGCGCGACTATTTAGTAGACAGACGTGCTTTGATGCGCGCCTGTGTTCGTGACAAGGGCGCATGGAGGTGCCTCTGTAGGGTGGGCAGGCTTGCACGTATGCACGCTTCTGGGATGGATAGGCATGCCTACATGCGTGCCTGTGGGATGGAAAAGCGTGCATATGTGCATTCCTATGGGGTGAACAGGTGCGCATATGTGTGTGCCTATGGGTTAAACAACCACGCCTTGGGGGCAAGGCTGATGGGTGAAAAAATCATCTTTTTTAATGTTTTTTATGGTTAATATGGCTGACCTAGGACTGTATTATGTGGTTGCAGGTGATCATTTTGCACGATGTCGGTCGGATGGTGAGAGAAGGATTGGTACCAACTGAGGGATGTCGTGGCTATTGAGGAGTCGGGGGTATGTGCCACTTTGTCAGCCTGTGGGCTGCTGAAATTCTTCGAGTGCCTGTTGATAGGGGTACAATAGTATCTCATGCAGTTTCTAATCTGGATGTGGAGTCCAGACCTGCATTTATTTATGGTGCGGGGAGAGCAGATCGCCTTCACTGCGGTGGAGGACATATACTTTTTGACTAGGCTCCCTTTTCGGGGAACACCCCTACCGGCATACCCGGTGTTACCTGCGGACGTGTCATTAGCAACCTTGGGCTAGAGGTATTGTTCAAGGGATAACTACATGTCGGGCTCTGTCATGAGCATCGGGGTGATGGATGCTCTAGCGCATCATTGTGTAGCAGTGATGATTATGAGGGTGTATGGGTCCCTCATGACTCAGCGGATCAGTGGTGGTCAACTGATGGTTATGGGGAGGGCACTGGTTGGGGATCACTTTGCCTAGGGATTGACGTTGTATGCCAGGATGGTAGGGCAGCTGGACAGATGTCGGTCTACCAACACAGGTGACTTTGCGTTTGGGTCCATCCTGGTGGCCTGGTTTTTGGAGAGGGTGCCAATGTTGCGCCCTAGGATTTTATTGGGCGCTCCTGGGGTGGGAGATTCGCAATTGAGGTGGTGGTTGAGGATTTTGGTTCACCACGGTGGTGGGGAGGGTGGTCATTTTTTCACAGCTGAGGCGACACAGGTGTGGTGGCAGATGCTGCAGGTTATATTGCAGTATCCATATGTTGGTGTTGACTTCCAGGGTGATCTGGACATGGTGTTACCTCTAGGGGAGGTTTTTGATCATCGAGGTATGTTTATGAGTTTGATACGTTGATTTTTGAGATAGCATGACATGTGTATTTTGTATAGACGCTAATATTATGGTTTGGTTTTTTGTATGTGTAGATGTGGGACCTCGTGTGTGTGAGGTTGAGCTGCTAAGAGCGTCGGCTCGCTAGGAGCCCGGGAGACTATTGCGAGGAGGGTCGCGGGTAGGAGAGAGACATCGGTGCGAGGACACTGAGGCGAAACCAACTGAGGATGAGAGAGCAGCGAGGAGACGTCGTTTTGATGACCCAGGTGTCGAGCCATCGCATGCTCCTCCGACGAACGCTTGGGGAGATTTTGACGATATTCACCGTCGCCTGGAGGCAGTGCTATAGGGAATGCCTGAGGGCATGTGGTTGCACATCCAAGATGAGGGCATCGTGGAGCAGTGTGTGGGAGCTCCGCCGTTGTGGCAGACCATGGTGCAACGAGCAATAGTAACAGGTGTTGTGATGAACGGACGATTATCTCTCGATCTGGAGGGACTAGTAGTGGGTGGGGGACCACCACCCGAGAGAGGGGTAGGAGTTGGTGCTCTAGAGGCACCTTGAGTGTCGCTCTATGTATTTTTGTATTTTGTATATAGGCTAGTGAGCCCATTTTGGTGTAGTGGCACCAATTTTGTACCGAGGTGCTTTACTAGCCTGTGGATGTTTGTATATTTGTATGTAAACATTTTGATGGCACTGTGGACCGATTTATATATATATGAGTATACATTTTTTGGTCTATGTGATGTTTACATGTGTTTTTTTAATGTGTTGATGATGTCTAATCTATATATGTTGTGACAGGTTCTTGATGGTTTATGTGTGTGTAGAGGTATCTTGATGTGATATATGCCAATCTAACACAATGTTAGATAAGTTATCTGTAATTTGATTAAATTGTCTTAGAATATGTGTAAATGTAATGAAATCAAAATGTCGAGATAAAAGTCTAACTTGTAGGTATTTGCGAAAGAGGCAAGGATCGCGGACATGATACACATTGTTGAGTTGGAGGATGACTAGTTGAGAGTCGAGAAAGAAGCTAAGGCGACGAATATGATGATGTTGGGCATCGGCAAGGAGGCCAATGAAAACAGTGTATTTGGCTTGGTTATTGGTTGTTGAACCCAAACATATGTCGCTAGAGTGGAGCATTTAATGTGAGGGGGTATAGAGGGCCCAAGTTGCCGAAGCAAGATTTTGTGTCCAATGGCTAGCACCATCGACGTAACCGATGTGGTAGGCCAATGGAGGAAGCATCTGTCAATAACAAAAATGTCAATAGAAAAAATGATAGTTTAGACATCAGAGATGGAAAAAAGATTAAAAACACTATAAAAGAAATAACCTAAAGTAGAATGGCTATGCTTAGGCATAAAATTTCTTTAAGTATAACCCGTTGACGGGTTCTTTGAGAGAGAGGCCTTCGAGAGAGGCCAGGATGTATGCGCCTTTGGTGAGGCAATGTTGGATAATGTAGGGGCCATGCCATAGGGACTCGAATTTTCCATGACCAATGGTATCATGAGCGATATCGTAAGAAAGAATGAGGTCACCTTCGTGAAATGAGCGAAGGTTGACATGGCGATCAAAGGTGGCTTTTGACCGTTTTTTGGCTGCCTCATTGTTCTGTAATGAAGATCGACAATCTTCATCCAGGGACTCTAAGTTCAGAAAGCACTGCTCTATTGGAGCAGTGTCGGGTAATAGCTCAATTGTGGTGCGTAAGGTGGAAATTTCGCACTCGATGGGAAGAGTGGCCTCAACCCCATGGACTAGATGAAATGGTGTGAAACCAGTGGCCATTTTCATGGCTGTACGGTAAGCCCATAGCACAGAAAATAACATATGATGCCAATTGGTTTTATGTTTATTAACTATGCACTATAACATGGTCTTGAGGACCTTGTTAACTGCTTCGACCTACCTATTAGACTGAGGGTAATATGGTGAGGCAAACTCATGGGATAATCTTAATCGATATGAGAGTTCTATGAAAATCTCATTCTCGAAGTGTTTCCCGTGGTCGAAAACTAGTTGGAGTGGTACTCCAAAGCGGGATATGACGTGATTAAAGAAAAAATGCGATGTAGTGCCAACAGTGTTGTTGAAGGTGGACATCGCTTCAGCCCATTTTGTGAAGTAATCGATTGCAACAACAATGTATTTGTGTTCATTGTTGGATGGGGGGTTCCAGGTCATGAAGTCGATGCCCCGTTTACAGAAGGGGCTGATAGTAATGATTGGGTGAAGAAGAGCAGGTCGTGCTCATGCTTTGTTGGTGTAAAGATAACACTTCTCACATCGCTTCACAGCATGGATGCAATCGTGAAACAATGTGGGCCAAAAATAACCTGCTCAGAGGATTTTCTGAGTAGTGGACATTCCCGAAAGATGGCCCCCACATGTGTCGCTATGGAAATCATTCAAGACTCTATCGGCCTCATCAATAGTCAAGCATCGACAAAGTATGGTGTCAGACCCTCACTGATATAAGATATCTCCGATGAGAAGATAGCGGGGGGCCTGGTGGCGAATACGACGACGATCATCTCATGAGAGGTGGATACCAAATTTTTGGGTTCAGAGGTAGACGAGGAGGTCGTTGTACCATGGATCATCTGAAGTAATATAAAAGAGATGTTCATCAGGGAAGTCAGTATTAACGGGGGCACTGGTAGTATCGGAGGGGAAGGTTGTGACAAGTTCGACAAGGATGAGAGATTTCTTGCTCTTGGGTGTTGAAAATTCAAGATCGTACTTCTGAAGGATAAAGATCTATTCGGCATATTTTCCATTAATTTGTCGATGTTTGAGCAAGTATTGCATAGGGTTGGAATTTGCGACGACCTTAGTCGTGCGAAGCAGAATGTAATGACGCAGTTTCTGGACTGCGAGGACAACTACAAGGGCTAGTTTCTCTTCATGTTTATACTTCAAGGGTGGCCCTGAGAGGTTTTTACTAATGTAGTAAATGACATGTTCATGATTGTCATCACCGATTTGAACAAGAACTCCTGCTACTAAGACAACTGATGCTGATATGTAGAGGATATAGTCACGGTTATAGTCGAGTGAACTAATTAAAGGAGTGTTAGATAGCGTTGTTTTAAGATTGTCAAATGCTTTTGGGGCATGTTCATTCCAGTGAAATGGGATGTCGTGGCATAGTAAGCAAAGGAAACCGTGTGCTCGGGTGGCGTAGTCTGGGACAAATCGCCGTAGAAAGTTAGCTTTTCCTTGTAGGCTTTGGAGTTGACGTAAATTTCGGGGAGATGGAATTTATGTGATGGCTTGGACTTTGAGGGGGTTTATGATAATACCTCTTTGGGAAATGATGAATCCTAGGAGGCACCCCACAATGACGCAGATCACACACTTGAGGGGGTTCAAGCTGATGTTGTACCGACGACACCATTGAAAGATGATCCGTAAATCATCAAGATGTTGGGTATGTTTCTTGGATCGAGCTGTGAGGTCGTCCAAGTATGCGAGGATGATATGAGCCAGATCGTGAAAAATGTATGTCATAGCCCATTGGAAAGTTGCACCAGCATTCTTTAAGCCAAAAGGCATGACATGATATGAAAAAGTACCCCAAGGGGTAGTGAATGCAGTTTTGTATTGATCGGCTGGGTGGATTTGTATTTGATTATAACCGAAGAAATCGTCCATGAAGGATAGAGCCTTGTGGCCTGCGTAATTGTCGATAATTTGATCGATGAAAGGCATTGGAAAGTTGTCTTTGGGACATGTGTGATTGAGATCGCGAAAGTCTGTGCAGACGCGGATAGTGCCCTATGTTTTGTTAACACGTACAAGGTTGGAAACCCATGATGTATAGGCGATGGGGTAGATGAACCCAGCCGCACGTAATTTTTCAATTTCATCTTTGATGGTCGCTGCTTTGGATGGGTGTAGTAGTCGTTGTTTTTGATGAACTGGTGTAATGTCAAGCCAGGTGTCGATGCGATGTTCGATGATAGAGGGATCAAGGCCAGGCATTTCTATGTATGACTAGGCAAAAATATTCTGATATTCTTGGAAGAGGGCTTTATAGGCGGTGATTTCTTGAGGAGTGCAAATGGTGCCAATGGTGATTTCCTTGACGACTCCATTTTTTACGGAAGTGTCAATTTTTATGGTCAGAGAAATGTTGGCCTTGTTTCCTTCTTCAAAATCATCAGGGCCAGGGATGGGGTTGTTGAACCAGTTGATATGCCCTGATGGGATAAAATCCTTGGTTTCGACCGGGTATATGGGGTGTTGATTAGGAGGCATGGAGACTTCCTGTGGAAAGAAGAGAGCTATGTGGTGTAGCGCATCCCATGGGTAGTCGAGGGTGTTTAACTCTTCGAGTATGTCCTCATCACAGTGGAATTGGAGGGAATACAAGGGGTTGTAAAGAGTGATATCGGTGACTGTTTCCGTGTGGTTGTCCCCTGGTGATGAAGAAGCAGGGGGAATGACGCAATGAGATTGTGATGGTTCACTCGACATAAACCAAATATCGAACTACTGAGGACTACTAGTGCTAGTTGGATGTAAAATTTCTGTAGGGAAATGAATGGGAGAATTGGGGGGGTTAGGGGGTGAATCCTCGAATAAGTCATCCAAGAACCATGGAGGCGTCAGAAGTGCCTCGGGTTCAGGAGATATGATATGAAGAATCTCTAGTGACGAGGTAAGGTCAAATATCGATTCTATAGGGGTTTGAATCAGGGTCAATTGGCCTTGCCTATATTCAATGATCATAGGACATTGATATGTAAAATGATCTAAGGATTCACATAGAGAGCAAGGGCATCTCATACATTCATTGAATGAAGTTGTGACATAATTAATGTTAGTGATTTTTGGTAGGGATGATGCAGTTGGGTTGGGTTCGTTCTGGAATATTTGGCGTACTGAGGCTAATGTATGCCGAAAGCACGATAGTGCTAGGAAATGGTGTGTATAATGGCCATATTTTGAACATATAGCATAAGAAAATTTGGTTCGCAACCCTTTACTACTTGAGTGAGGGGCGGTAGTGGCAGTACTTGCTATAGTGGTGAGCGTTGATAGTGTTTGATTGAGTGGAATAAAATCTCGTAACTCGGGTGGAGATGGGCAGTTATTGGTTTGGTGTCCATCTTTCTCACATAGCGCGCAAGGGGGTTGGATGCACGGGGGAAGTGGAGATGTGGGCTCCTTCTTCTTTCGCTTGCCCCCAGTTGTGGCAGGGAGGTTAGTGAGTGGGGGTGTAGCGGGTATGGTGGGAGTGAGTATGGGAATCTTCATTGGGATTCCTTCCATTTGGGGGGGCAGGGATGGTTGATGGACCATCTCTGGTGGATGTAAATACCAAACTGGAATTGCTAACACCATATTAGGAAGGGTAAGCGTTGCGGCTACTTGGAAAGCTTGTACGTTGGGTGGAGGGTAGAAGAAGGGGATTTGATTAATGGCTTGGGGAACTATCTCCCAAACTAGGATATGGCCTTGGGGAGAGGTGAAATCATGGACTGGTGGAGTCGACAAATTCGCAGGAGGATCATGAGGGGGGAGCTCTACAACTAGTGGGACATCAGATATGATAGAAGCCTCCCTAAGAGGAAGGGTATCCTCTATGTCAGTTATGTTGGATGATATGATGCATACTTGATTGGAAGGATGAAGGAGTGATGGTGCACCATGGTAAGTTCCTAACAATGATGGGTCTTTGAAAATTCCAGGATGAATTTCAATGAGCGGGTATGCATCATGACTTGTGTGGATGAGAGGGAGAATGTTATCGATGTTGGCAGAAGGGTTAGGCTCGTAATGTGAGACTTGGTCAATGGTAATGATCTTCCTGTTATGGGGGAACATCATCGTTCGAAAGACGAAAGAGGAAACTGCCTTCATAGCATACATGTAGCTATAACTGAATAGGATATTATAATCAAGTGGGGCGTCGATAACTTCAATGTCAATGAGAATGTTTTTTCCCCCGAGTTCTACGGGGACATTTTGGAAGATCCCTTTAGGAGACGATGGTTGTCCGTCATAAGATCTTAAGGTAATGGAAGTTTGGATGAGTTCAGGGGAACCAAGTTTCTGCCATACAGATGGACATAATGCATGTGGATGCACCTTCATCGATGATGCACCGATGAACTGTAATGTTCCAAATTTTTATTGGGATTTGAAAAGAGATTAGAGTGGGAAGGCGAGGTTCTCCGCTGTCGAGATCAAATGTGAAGAGTTGGGTATCCGCGGGCTCAAATGCCCCCAAGGCAAAAAGTAATGGTTTCCGTTGAGTGGGACAAGTTTGAAGGACCTCTAAGACTGACATGGAAGTCGGGGATTATGCTAAGTCATCGACCAAACTGTAATTATGAGCCGCCCTAGCCTGGGGGTTGTGGACATTCCTATGCAATGGGATGCGATGGATGCGAAGAGGTGTTTCAGCATTAGGGTGAGGAATTACCAAAGGGGGTCTCGTCGGTGTTGGGTTTGTTTATAGGGGAATGGGAGGAGACTCAGTGAGTGCATAGTATTGACGATTATGTGTTTGTAGAAGGATTTATTCCTCACTAGTGAGGAGAATAGTATGATCCGTGGGATTTTTTGGATTGAGGTACTATCCCAACTGTGGTGGGGTAGGTTGTGTGTCATGTTGGGTGTTTATCACACCCTGGTGCGGAATGGGATTCTATAGCATGGCTAGGGGTGGTTGTTTCATGTATTGTTGTGGGGCCTGCTGAGGGGTAGGCGGAGCTAGAGGATGTGGTAGACTGCCTAAGTCTTTTAGCTGTTTAAAATCAACGATTTGGGGACAATGATGAGTGTAATGACCGAACTCACCACAAAGGGAACAAGGGAAGGTGGTTTTAATAGTATTATTATTTCTTCCTTGACGCCTATTGTTATTGCCCCCTTGGGGGTACTAATTCCCTTGGTTCTGGTTGCCCCCAATAGGTTGGTTGTGTTGGGGTTGATTCCCGCCTTGACCTGGGTTGTTATTGTTCCTATTTATTCATTTCTTTTTAACATTATTCGACGAATGGGTTGGATTTTCCGTATTCAGCTGTTCAAAATTTTGATATTGTTGAATGGGAGAGGGTTGAACAAAATTCACCCCAACGTGAAGGTGTGGGGGTGCCATGGGCTGTGGAGATCCAAGGAATGGAAAGTATGGATTCTATGGGAATTGTGATCCGTAAGGTACATAGGAAGGCGTGGTGCATTTGCTAGTACTTAAAGTATAAGCTGAGGTAGAGGGGTTACCAAAAATTGTTTGGATAGGTGGGTGTATTGGGGGTGCCGACAGTGTCCCACTGATGGGTGGAGGAATAGAAACAGGGTATGGCTATTGATAAGGGGGTGGGGGGTAATAAGAGGTTCCCCCATATGCCGGTGGATATTTAGGTGTGCCATACATTGGTGGTGGTTGAGGTTGAGGCCTATGGTGTGTGGTATTACCAATCAATCCATCTGTTGAGTGAGACATCCTGGGTTTGTCCTGATCGAATGGCATGGGTTTTGGGAGATCAGGAAGGACTGTGTATAAGTACCCTGATTGTGAATAGATGAGGTCGTATTGTTGAGCCTTACTGATGGCTTCCTCTTCGGATTGAGGGAAGGTGGAAGCTACATCTTTAGAGAGGAGAGAGACAAGTGATCTGAGAAACCATTCAAGACATTGTTGTTTGGCGGTTTCAGCTTTGCACAAACTACGTCATCTACGCCACTCGTAAATGTGATCAACGATATGTGTGGATGAGGTTTGTTTGAAATTAGAGAGTAGTTCAAGACCATTATCATGGCAGATTGGTAATTGGAAGAAGGTCAAAAATGCTTTGGCCAAGGACTCGAAAGTCGCATGGGACCCCAATTTTTCGTCTACATACCATTTGGCTGATGGGCCAGTGAGTGTGCGTTGAAATAATTGTAGTTTGATGGAATCATCCATAATGTTGTTGGAAGAGCACCATAGGTGGAAAGTCATGGCATGGTTGGCAGGGTCATCGCCTGCCTTTCCTTCAAATTTGTGGATGTTGAAAGGTAGTTTAGTATGCATTGCAGGCCATGTGGGGTCATGCAGTATAGGATCATTTGTGAGTTTGCTTAGATCTAGTATGTTAAGAGAGGCAAAATATGGCATCTGCAGTGGGGGTGGAGGATTAGCTCCAACCATGGTGTGAGTGTTTGTCAACCTGACCCTTGATGGGGGCTAGGTGGGTTGGTACTTCCTCCTTGAGAGGAAGTTGTCCCCCCGCTTCCGTGTAAAGGAGAGCGAGTGGATGGAGGGACTTGGGAAGTGAACCCAAGTAATGTGGAACCAAGCAAAGGTAATCCTAAAATAGTGGCACTCACAAGAGTGTGTGAAGGTGGTGCCGATGAGTTGGCAAGACTAGGAACTCCACCTAAAATAGGAGGGAGGTTTAGCAAGCATCTAGAATGGCGGGGGTTCTGAGGGTCCCCTATGATGTTCGAATAACTGTGTGGATGTGTGTAAATTGTGATGAGAGAAAATAAACCAGAGCCTTTGTTGCAAATTTTGAACTTTACACAATATATATATCTAAATCAAAATGTAATTAGAAGTTCATCATACATAAAGTGTTTTGAAAAAGAAGCATATATGTCGATAAGTGGGTTTTGTCCGTGTGGGGAATTTAAAGAAAAAAAATGCTCGTTTCCAAAAATATGTAACGTCCTTCCTCTCAAATAGCACTACACCTTCCAATAGTACTCAACAGTGGGGTCTGAAGTCACCGGAAAAGAAGCTAGTGAAGGATGAAATAATTAGTTATAATGAGGGGTAAAGGGGGCATATACCGAAAGAGCTGGCGATATTTCCCAATAGCCACAAAAAATCTGATCAAGGTGCGATTGCAGCCCACAAATGCCACCTGGGTAGATGTCCTAAAATTTGGTCACTAGGTACCTCGGTCAAAGTGCGACATTTAGATTTTCGGCCTAAGAAATGGGTCACGAGCTGGATCCCGTCGAAGAGGTGGGTGCCTCAAGGGGGGACTCACAGAACAACTGGACGTTTGCCTTCAACCCTTCATGGGTAGCTTCCTGCCTTATGGTGCTAGGAACACTTGACTTGGAGGATTTTCAATTCCCTATTTGACAACTTCTATTGTTTTGACAATGTGAGAACCAGATAACGGGGAGTTATTTGTATGCCTATCCCCGAAATCCTACCTAGACTAAAAAAATTATTTTGGCACCTACTGTGGAGGAAAACTTAGTGAGTTTTTAGAAAAAATTTAGATGTAGTTGTTTGAGAGGTTGGGGGTGTGAACCAACCTCGTTGAAATTAAATGGGAGCGGATAGTTTCGTCAAGAAAAGGGTGGGTGTTTCGGAATCCCTTTGGAGGAAACTTACTTTGACCTCCACGTTTCGAGAAGAAACTATGTGAGTGATAAGTGAATTTTATGTGTGAATGAGTGAAAGTGTGATAATTTTTTAATGAATTAGGTGTCACCTTGATGCATGTGGACTTCGCTTAGTCCTTACAAGTTTTGATTACCTAATTAACTAAATGTCGTTGGTACAACCTTGCGTAATTCAAAAGTCTCTAGGAAACTAGCATGTGGACATGTGGGTCATTTACTATTCCTTTAACTCCCTATTGTGATTTAATCTAAGAAAAGCTTTGAAACTATCCTAGATTGTGATCATATGGGCATGTATGGGCCCATTACAAAACCTTTAAACTTCCCTAGTGATTTAATCTAAGAAAGTAAATTTCAACACTATCCTATCTTTGTATCATGTGGGCATGTATGGGCCCATTAAAATCTTAAGATGTGTTTGAAAAATAAACTAAGAGGAGTCCCAAGAGGGGTTGTTGTCCTCTCCTAAAGGTTTTAGTCTTTTTTAAGGGAGATGAAATTGTCCTACAATCTTTTTCTGATTCTTAAGGTCACTTGGAAGCGCGAGAAAAGAGCATAATTAACGATTGTTATCCAACTTCTAGTCCCAATACAAGTTTTATGTGATTACAAATGATTTTCGACTTATACTTTTTAGTCAAAGCAAGCCATCCATGTGGAAAAATGAAAGAAAAAGAGGAAATAATGATTTTAAACCCCCTACGTGCCTATGTGTTTTGACTAATCCCTTTATATGAAGAGGGAACTAAGTGTGGCACAACTTACAACATGCATGAAATCACTTTTAAGGAGGCTAGGGGCTTTCCCCAAATCACAAAAAACCTTAGAAAGTGTAGTTTTCTACATAGGTGTGCGGGTCCCAAAGTAGACAAACGCGCACCGAGCACTTGTGCGCAGACTGGAACAAGATTTTGGGCACATATGCGTAGAACAGAACTGTGACATAGGTGCATGTGCGCACAATGCACATCTGTGGGCCAAAAAACCCGCACACAACTGACACATGGCCATGAAAGAAAATTCCAGATGGAATTCTCTCAATTCAACTTGGAATTGGATGTTTTGCAGGTTGGCTTGGGCCGGTTAATGCACCTACAGGTTAAATAACCCAAAAGAAGAGCTATAAAAACCCAAATGGGGTAGGAAATTGATACCTGTCCCCAGTGGAGTTCCCAATCTGTTGCGCCTCTTTTGCCACCTAGATGAGCAAAATAGAGGTGCTTGCAAGCTTAGTTGGGTTTTCTAAGCAGAACAACTGTAATGAAAAGGGTTAGAGAAATAAATATAAAAGAACACCTAAGAATTAAACTAAGAAATAACATAACAACTAAACTAGTGAGCATAGGGACATAAGAATAAAAGAAACAATAAGACCCATGTCACCAATGGTAAGGTTTATATCAGTGAAAGAAAACACCAATAAGAAAGAGGACTATGAGTCCCTTCTTCGTCCAAGGGAGGGCTCTTGGGTCCCCACAAATAATCTCTTCTTACAACTTTGAATGAAAATGGTGAAAGAATTCTTTGTTAATCCACTCAAGGGGTAAGATGGATTGCCCAATGTAATGGTGCTAGTATACTCTTGATGAGAATAGAGGATTCCTCAAGAGAATAGTAGCAACATAACTTTTCTATTGAATTCCTTAAAAAATGAAGTTGTAACATCCTGCTCTGGCACACTTACCAAACTTATTCTTTGAGGACACTTGCTCGCAAGTGATCTGGATTTTTATGATGATAAAACTTTTTCCTTCATTATGATGCGTTAAGTTATATGAAAGGATGTTTTTACTACCTTGATGTAGACAGGTGCTGCTGACTCAGTTTCATTGAGTGTGTAGGGTTTCGGACCCTGAGGATGCAGAGGCATCGGTGGAACTCCCTTGGACTCCGGATTGAGTCAGGGAGTGGGATATTTGGGTTGTTTCATTTACTGTGATATTGTTTTGTTTTGATGATATGCTATTGATTTTATGATATGTTGTTGACATGATCTGACATGATGGTTGATGATGCAGGTTGACGATAGCTTGCCGACTAGACTCACATATGGAGTAAAGGGGCCAG
>JZKD02S2429552.1:0-13890 GCA_000966675.3 Picea glauca
ATGTTGCTTGATGACATATGAAGAAATATTAATAATTGTTAAGAAGGTATAAAATTGTTTAAGCTTATAAACAACTGATTCACCCCCCCTCTCAGTTGTTTTAGTATTTCCAACAGTAATTGTACCTCCTAGTCTCCTATATATACCAAGGAGACCTTTTCATTTGGAATCATCTTGTATTTGGAAATTTATGTGGTGTATAAGGAGGTTTTCCCCTCAAAGAAGCTTATTATTTTAAATTCTCTCTTTTTCAAGGCGTTGAGTACTTATTCTGAGGTTTTTTTATGCTATTTTGATATTTGGTTCTTAAAATTTGGTATCAGGGCTCAAGGTCTTGGGATTTTGATGTTGCATCTCAGACACCTTTGAATTTTTGCTATAATTATTTTTGTACGATGTTTCAGAAGGAACCCCTTAGAGGATATTTAGTAGACTGATCAAGGTACGTGAGGTTCAAATTTCACCTTCTTAGGCCTTATACTTTTGGAGATATAGCCTATGTAAGATAGGGTTACGAAATCATCCTGAATTTAGTCATCAAGGAATTTTCACTATAAAAATTTGTATGCAATGTTTCAGACCCTGAAACCTAGAGGATATTCATAGACATTATCAAGGTAGCTCTGATAAAACATTCAGCGTATGGGTCATCCTACTTTTGTAGATACACCCTGTGTAAGATAGGGTATCTTATTAGTCATAGTAACTAGTCTCAAACATGTGTTTTGGGTAAAACAGTGATATATTCTTCAATGAGTATCAAAATTAAGTGAGACCAGTTGCATTGGATAGTGAACGGTCTATAGTATTTCTGGTACAAATTTCATAATCAAATATCAGATATTGTTCTATTTGCATGCTTTACAAGTACGCTCTCTTGGAAGGGACAAAAATCAGCAAGGTGTAGGGAAGTTACCATAAATTTCACTTGGCACATCCAATTTTGATCAGACCTATGGCATTGCAGATAAGACATATCAAAGAACTACAAAAATAAATTTTCAGACCCAGAAGGGCCTAAATTTTGGACATACAGCATAAGAAAGATCGTCTAGCAGAACCACCTCAAAATCAAGGTTTAAAAGTGATACTTGGCCAACATGGCACCAAAAAAGGGAACTTCTACACCAAATAAGCCTCCAGACAGTCCTACTTGGACTCTTGATGAAGGTGAAAAAAATCATAGGGACATAAATGATTTACAAAAAAATATAGTAACAAAAGATGAACTACAAGCGATGATGGATTCAACTGAAGCTAAGTTGGAGGTGATAATGGATACTAAGATGGATGGTTTAAAAAGGGAGATCATGGAAGGATTAAAAAATTTCCTAATAGAGAGGCCACCTGAAACGGAAAATTTATCCCATGAAATTCATGATGAGGACGCAAGGAAGATGAATCAAGACTGGAGAAACTCCAACTTTGGGTTGAAGACCAACCACTTTCCTAAGATCAATGTGAGGAAGTTTGATGGCAAGGATCCAATCACATGGATACTTCATATGGAGCAATTCTTTGATCTACATGATGTGTCACATACACAAAAGGTATGAATTGCTTCTTTATATTTAGAACCCAATCAATTTGTGTGGTATCGATGGATTTTTTCTCGCAAATCACTTTTCACTTGGACAATTTTCACAGAAGAAATGATAGCACACTATGAATATACAAGGAGAAATGCCTTCTTTAGCCAATTGATAAATCTCAAGCAAAAGGGTTCAGTTGTGGAGCACATTGAGAACTTCCAAAGATTGAATATAAAGGTAACGGATATTCCAGATGAGCACCTGATTGATGTATTCATAAAAACTTTAAAGGATAACATTCAACATGAGCTTCACCTTTGGGAACCCAAATCATTGGAGAATGCATTCAGGGTGGCGAGAAATGTTGAAAGTAAAAATATGGCTATGGCAACTAGAAGGACTACTCCTAACATCTATCGAGAGAATAATGTTAATTCTTCTAAAACACCTCAACAATTGGAGGAAAGAAAAGAAAAAGGTTTATGCTTTAATTGTGACAGAAAGTACAGTAAGGGACATAAGTGGGGTGAGAATAAATTATTCTACATAGATTGTGAGGAGGAAGAAGAATAAGAACAAGAAAAAGAACCATCTCAAGATGAAAACATAGAAGAGATTTCTTTTGAAGGGTTGACTCACACAATATCATGTAATGCATTGGCTAGAATTATCACTCCTCAAACCCTCAATATCGAAGGATATATCAAAAAGAAAAAGGTAATAGTCCTAATTGATTATGGTAGTACCCATAATTTCATTCACTATAAATTAGCCAAATCTCGCAATTTCTGTATATATCCAGCGCCAGAGTTTCAAGTAATGATTACAGATGGAGGAACTATCAATTGCTCAGTAAATGGCATAATATCAATCTTACTATGGTGGAATATGTAATGAATAGTCCAATGATTGATATACCCATGGGTGGTGTTGATGTCGTACTAGGAGTCCAATGGTTACAACCATTGGGAACATTGGATTTTAATTTTCAAACACTTTTCATGAAATTTTCATTGGAATGAAAATAAATTGAGTTAAGGGGTATCAAAGGGAAACCTGGTAAGGTGATAATCTCTAATGGCATGACAAAATTATTAAAAAAGGGGGCATCAGGGTGTAATTGTACAACTATTTTCACTAGATGTTCAAACATCTAAGCCATATATTCCTATAGATCTCCAAGGGATCATTGATAAGCATTCCAAAGTATTTGAAGATATTCTGAGAGGTCTTCCACCCACTCAAAATCATGATCATGATATTCACCTAATTCCTGGGAGTGTTCTGTAGAAATTTAATGACAAAACCAGCAAGCTAATATTATGTCATACACTTAGTAACCTAGAGATAATTGTCTTTCATGAACTCTGAAATATCTAAAACCCACATTCAGAAATTACCATAAGAAGAAATACACATTGCTAAGTAATTATGCAGTGGAACAAACACAATGAACAGCATTCATCCAACCATGAATAACTCAGAAATTTAGGCAATGCTAGGGAAAACACCAATGTGGGGAAACCCAATGAGAGAGAGAAAGAGAGAGATATTATTATTCAGCTTCAGGAAAGTACATATCAACAACAATTACACAATTTCCAGCCAAGAGAAAAATACCTCACGACACCAAAATTGTCCCAAAATCTACCTCGATTTATGTGCCCAGAAAATATGTACAGTTGTACGGATTTTCCCTTTCCAACACCTCAAAATTTGTGCCAAAATATCTTTTTTATGGACAACAACATAACTTCCCCCTTCACCAATAGAAAACACTGAAATGGCTGCCTCAAAATCCGTGCAACAAGTTGCCTCAATTTTTGTGCCCTCCCAACCTGTTGTGCGGACTATACGGATCCGTACAGTACGACCTATCTAACAGCAGAAAATTCAACACCCACAAAATAGAAAATCCTCTTGGGATTTGTGCCCAAAAACTCTTGGGAAATGTGCCCTCTTTGTTGCCCTCTTTCCTCTCTCAAGCTTACTCAAAAATTCTCTCTCAATCTCCTCCTCTTGTTTCTTGCACACTACCCAATGCATTCTTTTATAAAATTTGAAGATGACCTTTTCCCTCCCAAGTGTCTTTTCACCTTCCCCAACCCTAAATCTAAAGGCCAAGATCTAATCTTGCCTTTACAAGATCAAGGGAAATTATTCATTCCCTCCAAAATAAAACACTTAAAATATTAAAGTGCGTTTTACTTTATTACATAAGTTCACTTTATGAAATAAAGTCACTTTAATATTAGAAGGTACACTTCATTTTAAAGTCACTTTAAGAAGGTACACTTCATTTTAAAGTCACTTTAAGAAGGTACACTTCATTTAAGTGCCTAGTAGTGTCAACATAAGGTTACATCCGCATACAAGACAAAACATCTGGAGTACCTCCCGAGCTAAAAAGATAACACTCCCTCTTAGCGATGGATGTACTCGATGCCATCTCCATCATCTGGTCCCATCACATTGTGCTCAGTAGGAGCTCCCTATGAACTTGGAGCCATCCTCAACACCTGCACAGAACTTGAATTAGAACATCTTCTCTTAATAGCTGCCCGGAACCTTGAGCTCCTTGGAGAATCCACTCCACCTTGAGCATTGATTCGACCACACCAGTTGAGCCTCATGTCAGTGCTTAGAAGACACTCGCTCTCTTCTCTTGGAATGAAATACTAAATCCTTGGTACACCGCAGTCTCAGGATCCTCCTCATGCTCATCATTTGGTGTTGAATGATACACTAAAGGTTGTCCTCGCAACATATACAACCTGTCCACTCGATCATTGATCAGTTTCAGTTCCACCGGGTCCACTCCCTCCTTGTAGATAAATACATGTTCCCTCTTGAACAATGTACAATATCCTACATCCTCCAAGGTTGAGACTGAGAGCAAGTTAACCCTCAACCCTGGAACAAATAGAAATCCATCAAGCTCCAAGAATCCTCCATACTCGAGTCGGAATCTAACCTTTCCAATTCCACGTACAGCTCGTGCCATACCACCTTCATTTACCACCTGTCTCTGTGATAATTAGGAATACTCGCCAGATTCCCGTCATGTGGTAAGTGGCTCCACTATCCACAATCCATCTGATATCACCCCCAAATCCTCCGCTACCGACACTGGAAACTAGGGTAACCAAAGAAAATTCCATGTCATACTTGGAAGCAAAGTCCTCCATGGCTAATGTAGCAGTTGTCTCAAGCCCCTCTGGTTCCTTCTTCTTCTTCTTCTTCTTCTTCCTCTCAAGACAATGAGAAGCAAGGTACCCCAACTGGTTACAACAATAACATCTGACTTTACTCAAGTCCCTCTCGAAACTTCCTTTGTTCTTGCTCTTTGCAACAAGAGAAACATTCTTAGCAGCTCCATTTTTGTTCTGTTCAGTGCTCTGAGATCCTTCCTGGATCTCCTCTTAAGTGAAATCATCTCACGGTCTAGTCCAATCTGGAAGATGCTCACAACCCACCACACACTTCACAAAGACTTCTCATTCCTCGGTGAAGCCTTTTAAGGCTATCCTCACCAACTCTTAATCCGATATGACCTCTCCAACTGCAGCCAACTCATCTTTCACTTGAGATACCCGGGTAAGATAAGAAGAAACACTCTCCTCCTTACCCATCTTGGTATCATGCATCTTATCCTTCAAGGCCATCTTCAGGTTTTCATTCTTCACCTCAAATAAGTTATTAAGTGCATCCCACATCTCTTTGGTTATATTCTTCTCAGCCAAGTGTGAGATAAGGTGATCCTTCACCCCATCCAGAATAATCCTCTAAGCTTTGGCCTCCTTGACCTCATGCAAATCCAAAGCAACAGGATCTATTGTGGGAACCACAACAACAGAACTGACATAGTTCCAAATTTTGTTTTCCTTGAGAACAGTTGACATCCGTACCTTCCACTGCAAATAGTTGGAAATGTCATCCAACCGATCCTCAAATCTAATACATGTAGTCATATTCCCTGTCACAGCTCAAGGAAAAAAATTACAAATTTTCCCCCTTCAAACTTGCCCAAAAATCTCACTACTCACTGTCACTCTGAGCCCAAGCTCTGATACTATGTAGAAATTTAATGACAAAATCAGCAAGCTAATATTTTGTCATATACTTAACAACCTAGAGATAATTGTCTTGCATGAACTCTGAAATGTCTAAAACCCACATTCATAAATTACCATAAGTAGAAATAGACATTGATAAGTACTTATGCAGTGGAACAAACACAATGCACAACACTCATCCAACCATGAATAACTCAGAAATTTAGGCAATGTCAGGGAAAACCTCAATGTGCGGAAACCCAATGTGAGAGAGAGAGAGAGAGAGAGAGAGAGATCTTATTATTCAACTTCAGGAAAGTACATATCAGTGGCAATTACTCAATTTATAGTCAAGAGAAAAATACCTCACATCACCAAAACTATCCCAAAATCTACCTTGATTTATGTGCCCAAAAAATCCGTACAACTGTACGAATTTTCCCTTTCCAGAGCCTCGAAATTTGTGCCAAAATCTTTGTTGTCTGGACAGCAACAGAATTGCCCCCTTCACCAACAGAAAACATTAAAGGATACCTCGAAATATGTGCAGCAATCTGCCTCGATTTCCATGCCCTCCCAGCCCATTGTACAGAATGTACGAATCCATACAGTACGGCCTCTCTAACAGCAAAAAAATCAACACCCACAAAACAGAAAATCCTCTCGGGATTTGTGCCCAAAAAATCTTTGGAAATGTGCCCTCTTTGCTGCCCTCTTTCCTCTCTCAAGCTTACTCATAAATTCTCTATCAATCTCCTCCTCTTGTCTCTTACACACTACCCAATGCATTCTTTTATAAAATGTGAAGATGACATTTTCCCTCCCAAGTGTCTTTTCACCTTCACCAACTCTAAATCCAAAGGCCAAGATCTAATCTTGTCTTTACGAGATCAAGGGCCATGATTCATTCCCTCTAAAATAAAACACTTAAAATATTAAAGTATATTTCACTTTATTACATAAGTGCACTTTATGAAATAAAGTCACTTTAATATTAGAAGGTACACTTCATTAAAAAAGTCACCTTAATAAAAGAACCACTTTATAACAACTTTATAAAAACCCATTATAAAGTTAAGTGCCTAGTAGTGTCAACATTAGGTTACATCCTCATACAAGACAAAACATGCAGAGTACCTCTCAAGCTAAAAAGCTAACATGTTCATCCTAACATCAAGCCTTACATATACCCTTATGCCCAGAAGAGTGAAATTGAGCGTATGGTTGAAGAAATGTTAGAGGCTGACATTATTAGACCTAGCCAAAGTTCTTACTCTACATTGATGGTAATGGTACTCAAGAAAGAGGGCTCATGGCATATGTTTCCAGATTATAAAGAGCTCAACAAGATCACTATTAAAGATAAGTTTCACATTCCCATCATTGATGAATTGTTAGATGAACTACATGGAGCAATCTATTTCACAAAGTTGGATCTTCATTTAGGGTATCATCATATTAGAATGAAGGAAGCAGATATCCCAAAAATAGAATTATGAACTCATGAAGGCCATTATGAAATTTTGGTCATGCATTTTGGCCTTACAAGTGCACATTCCACATTCCAAGGGTTGATGAATTCCATTTTCAATCCCTTCCTTCGAAAATTTGTGTTAGTATTTTTTTATGATATACTAATCTATAGCAACTCTTGGGAGGATCATGTGTGACATGTTGACTACAACTACTAAAGGAGCAAAAACTATATGCCAAACCATCCAAATGTTTATTTGGGGTGAAGGAGGTAGAGTATTTGGGTCATATTGTATCTCATGAAGGTGTCAAGGTAGACCTTAACAAGATTAAGGCCATGATGGACTGGCAGATTCCCAAAACATTGAAGAATCTTAAAGGATTTTTGGGTTTGACATGTTACTACCGCAAGTTTTTTCGGAACTATGGAAGAATAGCAGCACCTTTAACGACATTAACTAAGAAGGATGCATTTTCATGGACTCTAGAGGCAATTCAAGATTTTGAACAACTTAAAGAGGCGATGTGCAAATCTCATGTCTTGACCACACCAGAATTCACAAAAACCTTTATCGTGGAATGTGATGCCTTGGGAAATGCCATTGGTGTTGTTCTAATGCAAGAAGGAAGGCCCCTTTCTTTTGAAAGTCGGCCACTCAAGGGAAAAGACTTACGCAAACCCATTTATGAGAAGGAAATGATGGAAATACTACATGCATTGAAGAAATGGTGCCCTTACCTAATAGGTAAGCACTTCAAGGTCAAAACAGATCATGATAGTCTTAAATACTTCTTGGAACAAAGACTATCTTCAGAAGAACAACAAAAATGGGTGACCAAGATGTTGGATTATGAATTTGAAATCATCTGCAAAAAAGGGAAGTAAAATTTGTGGCAGATGCACTCTCAAGAAAGGTTGAAGATGTTGAGGCCTTTCTCTATGTTATCTCGATCATCCAACCTGATTAGATAATAGAAGCAAGGGATGAATGGAAGAATGACGAAAATGTGTGGATTTTCATTCAAAGGTTGCAGTAGGATTCCAGTGCATCATATACATTTACATGGAAAAATGATTCGATATGGTACAAAGATCGCTTATATTTATGTAAGAACTCCCAACTCAAACAAAATGTACTCTTGGAATTGCACACCTCTCCGGTAGGAGGGAACTCGGGATTTTTGAAAGCCTGCCATAGAGTCAAGAAGAAATTTTTTTGAGATGGCCTTAAAACTAATGTTCAAAGGTTTGTGGCAAAATGTTTGGTTTGCCAACAAAATAAGGTGGAAAAAATTAAGACCCCGGGTCTTTTACAACCATTATTCATCCCAAGTTAGCACTAGGAGGAGGTTTCCATGGATTTCATCACAGGGTTACCGAAGTCTAAAGGAAAGAGTATCATCATGGTGATTGTTGATAGACTGACCAAGTACACACACTTTTGTGCACTCTCTCATCCTTTCAAAGCCAGTACAATTTCCACCATATTCATGGAGACAGTTCAAAAGCTACATGGAAGCCCAAATATTATTGTAAGTGACAGAGATCCCATCTTCACTCGACATTTTTTGACAGAATTATTTTCTTGTTTGGGTACTCAATTGGCTCATAGTTCATCTTATCATCCCCAATCTAATGGAAAAACCGAGATAGTGAACAAATGTTTGGAAGGATATCTTCATTGCTTTGTCTCTGATAAACAAACACAATGGTCCAAATGGTTACCCTTGGCAGAATGGTGGTATAACACTTCCTTTCATATTGCAACAAAAATGATACCATTTATGGCACTCTATGGACACCACCCACATTCCATCACTTCTTCTCTAAAATAAAAATATAATCTTCAAGCAGTGGAAGATCACATCGAGCATCAACAACAAGTTCTCCAACTCTTAAAGGACAACCTGACCATGGCACAGAATTGCATGAAACAACAAGCATATCAGCATCATAGTGAAAGAAGTTTTGAAGTAGGGGATTGAGTATTTTTAAGACTACAACCATACAAACAGATGTCCCTCGTGAAATCTAAGAAGGATAATAAATTATCACCAAAGTATTATGGCCCTTATAAGGTGTTACAAAATATCGATACTATGGAATATAAATTGGAGTTGCATGCATCTTCGTGAGTGCACCCTATTTTCCATGTGTCATGCTTAATAAAGAAGGTTATAGGTGACAAGATCCCAGTTCAAACTTTATTTCCAGAACTTGACAAGGAAGAAAAAATCATATTGGAGCATGAAGCTAGCATTGACACAAGAATTCGCTAGTTGAGGAATAGATTCATTTCAGAGTATCTCATTAAGTGGAAGAAACTACATGCTGAAGATTCCACTTGGGAAGATGAGTCTTTTATACAAAATCATGAAAAATTACTCAAGCATTGCGGACAACACTTGTATGAAGGGGAGGGGCATGTTAAGCCCTAAAAAGTGGCACATTACCCCTTAATTGGGGCATATTACATTAGTAATGTTATTTTATTTATGTTGGCTTGGGTCCATTAGTTGTAATTGTACCTCCTAGTCTCCTATATATACCAAGGATACCTTTTCATCTGGAATCATCTTGTATTTGGAAATGTACGTGTTGTATAAGGAGGTTTCCCCCTCGAAGAGGCTTATTATCTGAAATTATCTCTTTTTCAGAGCGTTGAGTACTTATTCTGAGGATTTTTAATGCTATTTTGATATTTGGTTCTTAACACCCAAAATATGTATTAGTTATCAAATTCAATTATGATTTATTAATGCATCTTCATCGTGAAGTTGATTTGTTTGAGAGTTCTTCCTTGGACAAGGCCTTTCTTCAGGCCTTGGTCGTTGAGTGTAAAGTGGCTCCTCGAATCCATTCACCCCAACCTAGATGTGACCCTTCTACTGCTGGACCTTCTCAGGTTACCCCTACCGCCACCTCCACACCTCGAGCGACGCCCTGGTGTACCTTCCACAAGACGAAATCGCATGCTTCTACCGACTATTAGGCACTTCAAAACCTTTGCCCCAACAAAACTATTTTTTCAGAGGTCACTCAATCTAATTCCCCTAACCATCCTGAAGTCATTTCTCTTGAAAATCCTACATAATTTGACCCATCTCTAATTTTGATGACTACTAGTGACCATAACACCTTTTACGTGCCTCTTTTTACCCACAATTATCAAATTAAGCACGAATTGTCTACTCTCATCCTAAACAATGGAAGCCAAAAGAACCTCATCATCCTAGACTTGGTCCAATGCGTACAACTCCCAACTACTCCACACCCTGAACCATATCAACTTGGATGGGTACAAAAGGAAGGCCCACACCTCACTATCTCTCGGTGTTGCGCGGTGACCTTCATTATTGGCCCTTTCTGGGATACTATGGTGTGTGATGTTTCTCCTTTATATTGTGCTAACCTGTTACTTGGACTCCCCTACCAACAGGCCTGGAACGTTTTTTATCGTGGTAAACTCCATAAATACCACCTACAACATGAGAGACACACCTATGTACTTACCTCCTCTACTCCTCAATCCACATGGCCTCTAACAGGACAAGTGACCATTAAACAAGTAACTCTGAACAAATATGTTTCCTTGTGTTTGGTTCACCCAATTAAACTAGACCATGTGACCAACCAAGCACCTCATGACACGGCTCCCTCGCTCCCAGAAGTTGTCAATGCCTTCCCCCAACCCACGAAACTAGCCCAGTCTTTCTCTATTGAGCACACCATTGATATCCTTTTGGAAGACTCTTTTCCCAATGCCCCTTCATACTGTCTCGCTCCCCAAGAGGTTGATGTGATAACATGCCAACCTGACCAACTTTTGAATTTAGGCCCTACTCCACCTTCACCTTTGCCTTGTGCATCTCCAACATTTCTCATGGCAAAGTCAATTTATGTTCCAGCAGTATTTTCCAATATGTTATGTACTCCAACCCAAGTGCCAACATATTATAACACTTTGTCTAGTAGTTCCCCTCTGACCAAATAGATTATTGAGAAATCTTCATAAAAATGGAGTTCTTACCAATGCAGTATAGTGGGGAAAAATCATCTGCAGAGGCATCCCTTCTTAGTTGGAGCAGTTAATCAGACAGGGGGTATTGGACAAAACTGTTGTTCTTCCAGTGAGCTTGTATTTAAAGTAAGTGTTGAGGCAGATAATGCATCTCTCATTGATCAATACTGAGTGGATAAGTATATGTTCAAGATGCCCCTTACTCTAGATCTTTCAAGGTTTGCACATCAACAACAAGAACAACACTCAGCTCAGTGTTTTACCCACACTTTCGCTCAGTGCCATATTTAGGTAGTCGATGCCTTACCAACTACACTAGAGAGTGAAAAACAAAGGCATCATAAATTTCACATGACATTGTTCTCAGTGCCATATTTAGGTAGTCGATGCCTTACCAACTACACTAGAGAGTGAAAAACAAAGGCATCATAAATTTCACATGACATTGTTCTTTCACCTGGAAGCTCATGTGTGGATCTTGAGGGACAAGCATCGATTCAGAGGAAAACATCATCAGTTGTGCCCAATCATATATGCTCCCAACACAGTTTGATAAAGCATAAATTTCCTCATTTGATGGTGGAAGCGAGGACGCTTCTGGATCTAAATAGGAAGGAATTGGGCCGCCAAAGAAGGTGTGCATCACCCTTCGCATAGTTGTTTCTATTGTAAAATTATCTCGCTAATCCAACTGAATAGAGAAGTTCCTAATAAATAATTAGCATGATTTTTTTGTCATGCAGTTAACTAAGTAAAAAGCTAAAACAACGCTTGTCAGTCAGAAATAAAGTAGAAAATCTCTTGTTGTTGTTGTAAACAAAAATCACCCATTTTGATAAAAAGGGTGTCTTCTTACTTAAATACAATGAATGGTCATTTACTTCTTACTTCCATTGGTTTATTTCTTTCAGTCTCTGCATATTTTGTATTGTACAGCATTTTATTCTTATGTGCCAGTATATTATGTTGTTGCATTTTCAACTTTGCATATAGAGTTGCAGATCAATTAGTATCAAAGCTTGGATCCAATCCAGCTTCTGCTCAGCCATGGAATTCAAAAGAGAGGCCATCCAACAAAAAAAAAAACAAAGCCAAACGTCCTTCTCAAGACTTCTAGTATGCCCTCCTCGGGGCTTCCAGCACATTCATCTTTCACCATTCTCCACACACCCTCTTCAAGGTACTGGGTGCCTTCTCAGTGCGCTCAGGAGTTCAATGATTCTCAGCACAACATCCAGTAAGAGATTGACATATGTGGTGAATGCAAATTATGCCGCCACAACGAGATTCATCTACATATGATTATGCATCCACTTCCACAGCTCCAATTCATGATTTAACGATGGCTCTCCATGAGCTACTTCGTCTGCAACAACGCAAAACTCCAACACCCATGCAGCTCGATATGCACTTTCAATTACCAAAGTTTGCGGGCCAAATGAATGGCGAGAATGTTGACTCTTGGCTTCGTTGTCTTTCCACATACTTTCGTACATGTCCTGAAGCAACAAAATACATGAAGCTTGAGATCGTCGTTCTGCAACTCAATAGAATTGCACAGACATGGTGGGACACTCAACTAGAGAATTATGCATGGGTCATAGACAAAGGAAACCCAGTCGAGACACAGACATAGAGACGACACATTATGACATGGGATGGATTCTGTCAGGCTCTTAGAGAGCACTTCTACCCATCGGTCTATCGCTAGATGGTTGTAGCTCTAGCAACTTGTCAATCAATCTGTCCAGGTATACATCGACATCTTTTGCAAATTGCACATCCAACTGCACATCGGTGACCCAAAATAGGTATTATTTATCAAATTCAATTTTGTTTTATTAATGCATCTCTGTCATGAAGTTGATTTTCTTGAAAGTTCTTCCTTGGACAAGGCGTTTCCTCGGGCCTTGGCCATCGAGCATAAAGTGGTTCCTCAAATCCACTCACCTCAACCCAGATATGACCCTTCTATTGTTGGCCCTTGTCAGGTTACCCCTACCACCACCTCCACACCTCGAACAACGTCGTGGTGTACCTTCCACAAGACCAAATCGCATGCTTCTACCTATTGTCGGGCACTTAAGAACCTTCGCCCCAACAAAACTCTTTTTTCATAGGTCACTCAATCTAATTCCACTAACCATCCTGAAGTCGTTTCTCTTGAAAATCCTACAAAAGTTGACCCATATCTAATTTTGATGACTACTAGTGACCACTACACCTCTTGTGTGCCCTTGTCTACCCACAATTGTCAAATTAAGCACAAATTGGCTACTCTCATCCTAGACAATGGAAGCCAAAAGAACCTCATCGCCCAGGACTTGGCCCAACACCTACAACTACCAACTACTCTACACCTTGAACTATATCATCTCGGATGGGTACAAAAGGAAGGCCCATGCCTCATTGTCTCTCGGTGTTGCACGGTGACCTTCCCTATTGTCCTTCTCTAGGATATTGTTGTGTGTGATGTTTCTCCTTTAGATTATGCTGACATGTTACTTGGAATCCCCTACCAATAGGCCTGGAAAATTTGTTATCATGCTAAACTCCATAAATACCACATGCAACATGAGGGACGCACCTATGTATTTACCTCCTCTACTCCTCACTCAACACGGCCTCTGATCGGACAAGCGACCATTAAGCAAGTAACTCTGAACAAATAGGTGTCCTTGTGTTTGGTTCACCCCATTAAACCAGACCATTTGACCAACCAAGCACTTCAGGACAGGGCTCCCCTGCTCCCAGACTTTGTCAATGCCTTCCCCCAACCCACGAGACTGGCCCTATATTTCTCTATTG
>JZKD02S2429585.1:0-27932 GCA_000966675.3 Picea glauca
GTGCATCGACTACAGGGCGTTGAACAAGAAGACCATTAAGAACTGGTACTTGATACCTAGAATCGATGAGTTGATAGATGAGTTGCATGGGTTGGTGTACTTCTCGAAGATTGATATTTGATTGGGGTACCATCAGATCCGGTTCAGAGAGGAGGACATCCACAAAACAACCTTCAAATGTCACTACGAGCTATGAGTCTCTAGTCATGCCCTTTGGATTGACTAACGCAACAACTACCTTTCATTCATGTATGAACCATATATTCAAAAACAAGTTGAGGAAGTTATTACTCGTGTTCTTGGATGATTTATTGATCTACAACAGGACATGGGAGGATCATCTGAGGCATGTTGATGAGATTCTCAACATCATGGGGGAGAAATCATTGTTTTCCATGGAGGAAAAGTGCAAGTTTGGATTGACAGTGATTCTCTATCTGGGGAACGTTATTGCAGTTAAAGGGGTTAAGGTACATCATGAAAAGATCAAGACAATTTTGGATTGGCCCACACCCAAGTCACTTATAGAGCTGTGTGGTTTATTTGGGCTATGCAACTATTACAGGTGCTTTGTGAAATTATTTTCACAACTTGGTGCGCCATTGACAGATCTCACCAAAAATGGAGCTTTCAAATGATCAAAGGAGGTAGAGGCAACATGTCACATGATGAAGAAGGTGATCTGCACTATCCTAGTGTTATCACTTCTAGACTTCTCTCAGGGAATTGTGTTGGAGTGTGATGCATCCAGAGAGGGGATAGGAGCGGTGTTGATGCAAAATAAATATCCCATAACTTTTTAGAGAAGGAATATGAGGGATCCAAAAAGGCTCTACTCCATCTATGATAAGGAGATGTTGGCCATCATGCATGCATTGGCCAAATTCAGAAAGTATCGTGTGGGAGGACACTTTGTGGTGAGGATAAACCATGATATATTGAGGTATTTCTTGGAGCAGTGGGACTTGAGTGAGAGGCAACAAAAATGGGTGAGCAAGTTTCAGGCATATGACTTTGACAATGAGTACACAAAGGGAAAGAAGAATGTAGTTGTTGACGCCCTTTCAAGGAGACTTGCAACTTTTTCCATGACAGAGGTCTCAACAGACTGGAAGCTCATTCTCTTGGTGGAGTAATCCAAGAATACATGCGTTTGTGAGATGATGGATGGAATTACACATGATGACAGGTACATGGTAGTGGATGACATCATCTACTACAAGGATATGATTTATCTTGTCCTTGAGTCCACACTTAAGGATAAGATTCTAAGAGTAGTGCATGATGAACTACTAGTCGGGCACCTAGGATATTTGAATACCTACAGGAAGGTGAGGGATTGCATGAATTGTCAGTGGAACAAGTCAGAGCTCATGCATCCTGCAAGTTTATTCCAACCATTACCTATTCCATAGCAGAAGTGGGAGAGCATTTCCATGGAATTCATTATAGGGTTTCCAAAGGTACAKGAYRGGGACTATATKTATGTGTTGGTGGATAGGTTGAACAAGTATACCCACTTCTTTGCCATTCMTTCAGAGTATAGYGCAACTCAAGTGGAAGACACRTTCYTCARGGAGGTGTTCAGACTACACGATATTCCTAGATACATAGTTGGTGACCGAGACAACATGTTTCTCAATGCATTTTGGCAGGAGCTATTTAAGTTATCATGGACATAGTTGACACCAGGTACTAGCTATCACCCTTAGACGAATGGACATACATAGATAGTAAACAAGTGGGTTGATGGATACCTACATAACTACGTTTCAAGACAACATAAGGCTTGGGTAAAGTGGTTGCATCTCAGGAGCACTGTTATAATATGATCCAGAATATATTTGAAAAATGAAATGAATACAGTTTAATATCAAAATATGCTTAACACAGAATAACATATATACAGTAAAACTAGTTTATATTCAATAAGGAAATAAGATGAAACTGTAAAATGTAGCGGAAACAAGCTTGCTAGAATGGTGGCGACTTATCTATGAGAAGAGATGTGACGATTGCGCTCATTCATAAGAATATGATTACAATGAGGCTCTGAAGGCCTTTTTACAATAAACAGGGATGTAAAAAACCCTAGAAATCCAAAAAACCTAACCCTAGGAGATGAAGCACCAAAAGTCATGTGGGCCCTGTTTGGGTAAGTTAGTACATCAACTTCTCGAGGTTGTAAATTTTGCATAGGATCTTCGTTTTAGGCACATGATAGCCGGTTGGAAAGGTCTGTCCGAGGAATACACATTTTGATTATATATGTCACAGGTCATTTTGACTATGGTGAGCCCTAAAAAACATTGTTTAGGGCCTCAAAACGACCCCACAAGCCAGGGACCCGAAACCTAGGGAAAAACTACCAAAATGAGAAAGTTGGAACAGGTGCAAGGCCACCAAAATCCATCTGGATCAATCCTACCCCTTTAGGAAGAAATGGTATCCATTTCGTTGAGTTCCCCCATCAGATGATGAAATTTTTGCTGAATTTGGCTCTGGGTGAGCCACTTTCCTTGGTGCAGGAGCTGCCTTGCTTTGACAACTCGATAACATTGGATCCTTTGTTGGTGAGTTCCCTTGATCTGTTTATCCACAATATGATCACTGGATTCATGTTGTATGCACTCGGGGTTTATCTCTATTGGTTTCAATTGTTCTTCTATCTCTGAGGTGTCCAATAATGGTGGGAAATACGGTTGAAGGATATCCACGTTGAACACTGGGAGCAAGCCAAGGAAATGAGGAATGTTGATCTTGAAATCATTATCACCCACAACCTTGGTGATGGTGTATGACCCATAATGGAGTGGGCGAAGATTTTTATGGGGTCTCGTAAGGCGCTCTTTCTACAAGTGCAACCAAACTTTGTTGCCCACATGAAACTTATGTGGCACCCAGTGTTGATCATGGCGCCGCTTGTACTTGTCATTAGACTTATGTAGGATATCATGTACTTATTGGTGTATGTGTTGGGTCCTCTCAATGAACCAGGTGGCTTTGTCAACTTCAGTTGGAGTAGGAGCTGAGTCGACCGAGGTGATCGCAAGGGGTACTGAAACATCTATGGGACCCAATGGTTGGAATCCCAACCCCACCTGAAAGGGGTTGTGGCCGGTTGAGCTATGTAGGGCTCGGTTGTAGCTATGCTAAACATAGGGGAGATTCTCATCCCATGTGCGAGGGTGATTGGAATTATACATGCGTATGATATGCACGATCATTCGATTTAGACCTCGGTTTGGCCATCTGTCTACGGGTGGAAGGTCATGGATTTGGTGAGCTTCGTGTCTAGCAGTGACCAGAGGCTTGAACAAAATGTGCTGAGAAATCGACTATCCTGATATGAGACAATGGTTTTTGGGATTCCAAAATGTACCTAGACTCATTCAAAGAAGAGCTTGGCAGTGGCCTCTGATGTGATTCCCTTCTTGCAAGCGGCAAAAATCGCCATCTTAGAAAAGCGATCCACAACCACAAAAACAGTCATTGCTTCACTTGGTGGATGGGAGGCCTGAAATGTAGTCCATTGAGATGGATTCCCTTGGCCTATCAGGAGTAGGAAGAGGGGTGCACAGGCCCTATTTCTTAGTGGTCGGTTTGGCAATCACATAGGCAGTGCAGGACTTGATGTACATGTTGACCTTTTGTCAAAGTTTCGGCCAGTAGAAATGTTTTTGCAGCATTTCCACTGTCTTTTTGACGCTGAAGTGTCCTGCCACCCAATTGTAGTGGGATTCCTAGATCAACTTCGATCTCTCGCTTGATGGAACGCAGATATGGACCAGATGACACAACATCACATTCTCAATATGGAAATTAGCGACAACTGCATTTGCGCCCAACATTTGGTAGGTGGTGGCGTAGTCGGGGTCTGTCTCATAGAGTTGGGGCCATCCAGATGTCTCATGTCCACAAGATTCTAATACTGTGGTGAGTGACGTGACTGACGGTCTATTGAGGCAATCAACAATGCGGTTGGTGCTTCCCATTTTATACTTGATGCTGAGGTGGAATTGTTGCAAGTATGTGGACCACTTCTGATGGCAGTCATTCTACAATTTTCCATGTGTCTGCATGAATTGGATTGGCTTATGATCAGTGTGGATGACTGTGTCCTTCCCAAGAATGTAATGTCTCCACTGGCGACATGCTTGCACAATGGAGTACATTTATTTGTTGTAAGTAGGGTACTTATGAACAACATATGATAGTGTCTCACTATGATAGGCCACATGGTGGTCGTGATGAGTGAGAATGATGCCCACAACATAGTTTGAAGCATATGTATCGATCTCAAAGGGTTGCTGCAGGTCTGGTAGTGAAAATACTAGGGCTGAGCACAAGCGCTGCTTCAAATCATCGAATGCTTGTTGTTGGGACCGACCCCACACAAATTTCTCTTTACCACCACCCTTGCTTACTTGGCTGAGGGCCCATGCAATATGGGAGAATCCCAACACAAACACACAGTATAAATTGAAAAGGCCCAAGAAGCTTCAAAGCTCAGTGAGTGTAGTTGGGGTTGTCCAGTCACAGATGACTTGGATTTTGGTTGGATCCACATGTACACCATGTTGATCAATGATGTAGCCTAGGTAATGAACCATGTCCATGCCAAAGGATAATTTTTCCAAGTTGGCTTAGAGATGGTGCTTCTGCAGGGTGTGCAAACCTACTGAATATGATGCAAGTGTTCTACCCAAATCTTGTTGTAAATGAGAATGTCATCCATATACACCACTACAAAATTATTGGTGAATGGTCACATGATATATTCCATCATCCTCATGAAAGTGGCTGGAGCATTTTTCAAACCAAAGGGCATGACCAACCATTCAAAAATACCTTACTTTGACTTGAAGGTGGTCGTCCATACATCTATCTTTTCAATCGTGACCTAGTGGTAGCCAGACTTTAGATCAATCTTACAGAAGTATTTGGTCCCCATGAGATGATCAAAGAGGTTTTCGATTAGGGGAATCGGGTACCGATTTCTGACTATGATTTTATTCAGGGCGCAGTAATCAATGAGAGTCAACAGGTTCCATCTTTCTTTTGTACCAACACGATTGGGCTCCCGCAAGGTGATGAGTTGGGATGGATGTGCCCCTTGTGGAGAAGTTCTTGGATATGCCACTTGATCTCCTCATTCTCTAACAAAGAGCGGTGGTAGACAGGCCCATTGGGAAACGGTGCATCGGGGGTTAGATCGATGGGGTGCTTGACCTAACAGTGTAGAGGTACCCCGGTAGGTGAGGAAAAGATATCTGAGTATTCTTCCACGAACTTATCCACTTGATTCTACTGTGTGGAGAGGTTGGCCATAGAGACCCTGGATGTGGCTGAGATCTTTCTCTCATTCTGAGAGCGAATAACGAAGAGTACAATATTACATGTCCGAGAGATGACCTTTCTGCATTGCTTGGAAGAGATCAAGGAAACATCACTAAGTGGGACTTCCTCGGGTATCCTATACAATTTCTTGTTCAAAGTAATAGTAACACTGTAAGGCTTAGACTCATATACAACATGAATTTTCCATAAATATGGTTGGCCCAAAATAACATTACAAACTTCGAGAGGGGAAATATCAAACAATACCTCATCTTTGAAGGGCTTGATGTTGTATGACATGCGACATTGTTGGCTGACGCGAATGTCGCTTCCTTGGCGGATCCATATGATAGTGTAGGGCTACGGATGTGGCATTATCAGCAGGGTGAGTCGCTTGACAACCTCTGCTGAGATGAGGTTATTCCAGCTACCGCTTGAAGATTGAAATTATCATCTAGATTTCTTACTCACTTGATGAGGCTCTATGTAGACAAATCTTCTTTTGAGAATGAAATCATGTTGAATTTGTGTGTTGTTGGGGTCCCTTCACCAAGGTTTCTTTTATTTCTTTTCCATTTGGTACTATAAAAATTCCCTAGTACCATTGGACATTGGGAAATTTACAATAACTACAAGCATAACCAAAATTTGATGCATCTTCCTATATATTCAATAACTACAATCCCTAAGTTCATTCAATCTTCGATAGCTCAATGTTCTTACATAAAGTGAGTTAGGATGCTCTCATAGTGCACTCCAAATCCATGCAACATGTTCCTAAATTCTACATTTTGGCTTCTAACATTGAGAGTGGATGGAAGTTTATTAAACATTGTTAGAATAACATTGTGTTTCTCTTAGATGATCTCCATTGTTTTTGTTCTTATTTTGATATATCTATTTACATTGATTGGCATTGATTAATGATCAAGTTCATGAACAACTTTATGGATTTTTTTGAACCAAGGATTACTATTATTATTTGGGAGAAAAAAAAATCATAATTTTTTCCATTAAGAAAAGAAGTACATTTTTGAAAAACAATTAGCACTACAAAAATATCATAAAACATCTTGCAAGAGTCTCATCAACCATATACTGTGCTTATTTATTCTATTAAAAAAATAATATCACTATTGTAGAATGATCAAATATATATTCTAGAAGTCTAACTATGCCTATTTATTCTATTACAAAAAAATAATATCACTATTGTAGAATGATCAAATATATATTCTAGAAGTCTCACTAATAGTCCGAGCAAAAAAAATATTAGAATTCCCTATACCCTTTTAGGTATTTGTCCCTAAATGGTTCACAATATATATCATAAACAAAATCCTTTAATAATAAAGCAAGAAACAAATATGTAGCCTTTAAGATAAAACAAGAAGAAATAGAAAAGTATAGTAGGTCATCCTAATGTAGAATAGAAAGAACTGTCTCTATAATCAAAGACGAGAGTGGAGATGTCCTACAAAATAATTCCATCTTTTGAATCCTTCTAGGAACATGGACACACAGTTAGAAATATTCCTTCCTTAGAGAGCTTGTCCTCTTCCATATTTAGTTCTATGAACAAATGAGTGAAATAAACATGATTAAAAATAGAAAGGGAATTCTTTACATATTCAAAGATAGGAATTAGAAACAAAATGGACATTCTACTATGATTAGCCATCCATTTTATAACCACTTGAGAGTCCCAAAAGTCTTTTGAATTCTCAGTGCCTTTTCCAATTACAATTTAAAAAAAATTATTCAAAGTAAAGAGTTCAACAAAGTTATTGGACCTCCCTCCTAACCCAACTTCGAAACAAATAAAATGGGTCTCATTGAGAAAGAAAATTCCTCCAATCCCACATAGGGAAGGGGTACCTTGGTTGGCACTATCAAAGTACTCCTAGGTCTTGGATCTGTTAATAAGAGGGTGAAAAAATTGTCTTTGAGGAGAAGTTTTAGGGATAGATTTGAAATAAATGTAGATATATTGGCTTGAGTTGCACATCAAAAGGGAGGGAGAAATCTATCTTCAAAGGCACATATATTTTGGGCCAACCATATACCCCATGAAACAATGATATGCATGAATATGATTTCCTTTTAGTTACTACTTCTAAAGCAAATGGTTGAAGTAGTCAACAACATACTCCCTTTCCAACCTTCCTTTATCCCTATAATTGATTCCATATCTACCCATTCCTCTTATGAATAGGGACAATGGATTAGAAAATGGTATCCTCATTTTCACAAAAACAACATATGTTGGGACCATGCTTGTTTCATTTATACAAGGCATCCCAATTTAATGCTTTGTTCAATATATAAATCCAAATGAATATCCTAGATTTTATGGGTGATCTAATTTTCCATGAGATCTCCCACTGCCACTATGGATTCTCCACCATGATAGAAATGTGCATGACCTTATATCCTAACCTTGGAGTATAGTTCCCTAAAACATGATTTGTGGTCCAATATAACTCATTTTCATCATATTTAATATGGACATGCCCCATCTTGATCTTAGTTATGTAGGATTCCTATTGAACCTTTTCATTTCCTTCTAGTCTTAAGAGGCCATCTTGCTTCTAATATTGACTCCAGATTGGAGATTTTATCTAGATTTGTTGCTTTAGCCAAACTTAACATTCCTTTCCTCTAGAGAAACAAGATTATATTCTCAAATAATTTGCAATCATTCCAACTACTGACCCAAGAATATTCCCCAATATTAATTCTCTCTCTATTTCCAATCCCTAAAGATAATCAATCACTAATAATAGAGAAGACATTAACCATGTCTTTCCAAGTAATTGAGACATTATGAGAATACTTGACTTGGTTTCTTTTTGAGAAAAAAATTATACCCACAATCCATCCTCTTTGATAAAAATCCAATTTGGTTTGGTAGCTAAAGACCTCCCAAAATAAAATATATTTTTAAGGCCCCAACCCCTAGCTCCTTGGGATTGGAAATAACTTTCCATTTAACCAAAAGGATGTCCTCCTTATCCTTGTTCCCAGATCAAAGGAATACAAAACTTATTTTTTTTATTTTTGTTCAAGATATCTTTAGGAATATAGGCTAAAGAATTTATGTAAACTAGAATGAATTCTAGTACTGATTTGACTAGGATCAACCTCCCACCTCTAGACAACTACCTATTACACCATTGGTTAATCCTCTTTTATATATTTTTCTTTAAGTCATTTCCAATCACTAATTTCATAATATAGAACCCTAACACTTGAATCCCCTTTGAAATTGAAAATGTTGGAAGGGAAAAATCTAGTGGATTTGGATAACTAGTACTTCATCCAATTCATTAAAATAGATAGATTATTTTTTGCATATTGATTTTCATTTCTATGGATGAAAATCATAAATCTAGAATTTATTTCATCTTATTAGCATCCCTCCATGAACCACCGTAGGAAAAACAATACATAATCAACAATCAATAAATGGGTTAAAAGGAGAGATCTTACAATTCCAATACCTTTCAAAACCCATGTTATCTTTGCTTCCAATATAGTGTTGTCGAGTCCTTCTGCAATAATAAAGAAATATAGTGAGGATAAAGGACATCCCTACCTTAGTTGTTTAGTAGGTCTAATAAACCTTGATGTTGATGCATTGATAAGGATTGCAAAGGAAAATGAGGACATGAATCCCATTATCCAAATGATTAAATGAACACCAAATAATATATGAAGAATCTTTAGCCTCAGATACAACCAATAAACCATATCATAGTCTTTAGAGAGATCCATGTTCAAAATCATAGTTGGGAGATTTTTTTTTTTATAGAATGAAGCCCCTCTTAGGCCATGCCAAGCACATCATGTATTTTACTTTTGTATAGGAAACCAAATTGTTCAAGGGATATTTCTTTTGACAACAAGTACTTAACCCTTAAAGCAATAACTTTGGCAATAATCTAATAAAAATACAATTACAAAAATATATTTTCCTAAATTCCTCAAAAGAGCCCGAGTTTCCTTCCTTGGGAATAAGAGCTAGGAAAGTTGTTTTGAAAGTACCCAGAAATTTCCCTGTGTGCCTTGATTCCTCAACAACTCTAAGCATATATCCGTCTAGAAACTTAGAAAATCCCAAAAATAATTCTATTTTCCATCTGCTAGGCTCATGACTCTTTTACTTTTGGAAAGAATGGAGGAAATGTAACAATTCTTCACCAGATATTTCCTCCATCAAACTTGTATTGACTTGTTCATAAAAAAAACTAGAGAAGAACGATGCCATATTGAAAATTTTAACTATATTAGTTCTCTCTTCCTCATACATTCCTTAAAAATGTGTAACCACTAAACCAAATATTTCATTAAAGATGGTAGCTACATGTCCATAAAATTTCTTCACCTCCAAGATGATGTAATGTTTTTCCTATGTTTAGCAAATTGGTGAAATGCTTTTGATTATTCATCACCCTTGGCTAGCCAAATTGGTGAAATACTTTTGATTTTTCATCACCCTTGGCTAGCCATAATACTTGACCTTTTAGCCTCCATCATTCTTCTTAATTTTCTAGAATTTTTCTCTTTTTTTTTGCTCCATTTACTTAAGAAGTATTTTTTCATTTTCATCATTACACCCAGCTCAATTATTCTCATGGAATTTTGAAATTGTACGCTCAATCAAAGCTAGATCCTTGTTATCTTTCTTACTTTTTGAAAAGTCTCGTGAAGATGCAACCTTTTTTATCAAGAAATGAGAAACACTTCCACACTAAAACTATTATAAGAGAGAGAAATATTTAATAAAGAAAGTAAACGACAAACCAAACACACAGTACCCAGATATTTTACCCTGGAAACCAAAATAGGAAAACCAACATTCCTTGCGAAACTTTCTCTCTTGTTGTCTTATTCATTTAGAATAAAATTTTACATGCCTAACTTTTGTATACACTTAAGACACAATCAACATCATACCTTTGTTGGGTTGTTATATTCTTTGCAGTGAAATTTGAAGGTCGAGGTGTATCGACCGAGTATATTCAAAGTCAAAGAAATCGACAGCAAGTCGAAGGTTGAGGTGGATAGACTGGGTAAAGTTGAATTTGAAGGTCTAGGCAGATCGACTGGGTAAATTCTAAGTCAACAAAATCGATAGCAAGTTGAAGAGATCAAAAGACAAGAGGCTGACAGGTGAGTGCATGGAAACTGACAGAAGACCGAATGGAGGTCGATCGGTAATCAACTGGTAAACCGACTTAAATTCGACTGTAACAAAATATCTAGATTCGTGGGATTTGTAGCCAATGATCTGCGAGGATCTGTAACTGTTTTTGGGTGCCTTTCTTTATGGTTTTTCCTACCATAAAGCTTATAAATAAGTCATGTTATAATGTTGTAAAAGCTAAATATCTTTAGAGAAATCGTTTTAGAGGTTGTTGGTCATGTAGATGTAAGCCCAATTAGCTACAGGTTTGTTATTGTGTAAATCAAGAAGGTATGATGTCGATTGTGTCTTAGGTGTAGACCAAGGTTAGGCATGTAACCTTTTATTATGAAGGAATAAGACAACAATAGAGAAAAACATTCAAGGAATGTTGGTTTTCCCATTTGGGTTTCCAGGGTAAAACTTATGTGTACTATGTGTTTTCTTTGTCATTTACATTATTGATTAAATCTTTCTTCCTCTCTTCTGTTAGGTTTAGTGTGGAAGTGTTCCTCATTTCCTAACATGTGGTATTAGAGTTTGCTTTAACAACCTTGGATCTAAGATAAACCCTAAGTACACTAAGAGTTGTAAGTCAACAATCTTTACAGATTATGCTTAAAGAATGGCGAGTAGCTCAAGGATAGAGATCGAAAAAATCAATGGCCATAATTTTGAGCTTTGGAAGCTTCAAATTGAATATCTCCTTGTAGATCGAGAACAATGGGCAACCATCTATCTGGGTACCATTCCGATAGGTATGTGGAGGGAAGAATGGGAGAAACTCAAGAGAAGGGCAATGAGTATGATTTGACTTTGTCTTGTAGATTCGATACTATTGAATGTCTTAGGTGAAGATTCAACCAAGAAATTGTGGGACAAGTTGGGGAACTTATACCAGTCAAAATACCTAGTAAATAAGTTGTTCCTTAGAAAAAAATTGTATTTTTTGAGGACGAGTGAGGGTAGTTCAGTGACTGAGCATTTAAATGCATCCAATACCATTATAAGCCAGTTATCTTATGTGGATATTAAAATAATTGAGGAGGAGAAATGTGTTAGCCTATTATGTTCTTTTCCAGACTCTTGGGATAGCTTAGTCATGGCTATAGGGAGTAATTCAACAAAATAAGCACTAGAAGACATGGTTGCATCTCTAATGTTGGGAGAAATGAGAGGGAATAACATGGAAGGATCAACCAAAGATGAATTAATGGTGAGAGGTCGATCGATCGACAGAGATAAAGGAAAATTCTCTAGTAGAAAGTCTAATTCAAAGGGTAGATATAAATCTCTGATTTAGTCGACAACAAGAAGATGTTGGAAATGAAGTAAATCTATGAATTACAAAAGGATTTCAAGTCAAAGGAAACAAAAGCTAGTATAGGATCCGATGAGAATCACTCGACTAAGAGAAACACAACTCCAGATAAAGGAGGAGATGTATACCTAAAATCAACCAGTACACAGTTGGATCAAGATGCTTGGTTGATCGACTCAAGAGAATCCTATCATATGACACCACATAGAGAATGGTTCTACAAATATGAACGATATGAGGGAGGATAATGTTCTTGGGGGACGACTTGACAACCAAAATTGTCGGATGAGGAAGAGTTCGAGTGACATTACAGGATGGGATGAGTACAACCCTTCCAGGTGTGCTACATATTTTGGGTTTGGAAAGAAAACTGATATATATCTGCAAGATGAGTGATGCAGGGGTACGCACTCTATTTTAGAAGGATACGTGCAAGATGGTCAGAGGTGAAATTCCCTTAATGAAAGTAGTTCTAATTGGAACCTTATACAAGTTATTAGGGAATTTTGACTCGATTATATGGAACAACATCATTGTTCTTGAAGTAGACTCAACTTCGACTTGACTCGAATCGACTTGGGCCAAGTTTATTAAACCTGCCTCGACAAGTACTCATCAAAATGACCCAACCATGCTATGGCATGAGAGGATGGGACATATTGGAGAAAAAGGACTTCAAGCTATGCATAACAAATGTATGGTCGGAAAATTTCCTGAATATAATTTAGAATTTGACTTTTGTGAGCATTTTATATATGGAAAACAAAGTTAGGAAAGGTTCCCATCTAGAGTGACAAGGGAAAAGGGGATTCTAGAATTGGTTCATAGTGATGTACTTAGCCCTATTTCAGTTCCTTCGCTTGGTGGATTCCTGTTTTATATCACCTTCATAGATTATTTTTCCAGGAAGACATGGATATATTTCCTTAAGAAGAAAACAAATTTTTTCAATAAATTCAAAGTGTTTAAATCTCTTGTAGAAAACCAAACAAATAAGAATATTAAGGTGCTGATAATTAACAACGGCGATGAATTCTGTGGAAAGTAATTTGATAATTTCTAGAAGCAGTGTGGCATAGCATACCAAAATACCACACCAAATACCTCACAACAAAAGAATGAATAGAAAATTGATGGAAAAGGTAAGGAGCATGCTCAGTGGTGTTGGGCTCACACAAGAATTTTGGGCATAGGGAGTTGACACTGCAAAATATCTAGTGAATATGTCTCCTTTGTCGGTTCTAGTCAACATGACTCGACATGAGGTATGGTATGGTAATAATCCTTTGGTTTCATATCTCAAAATATTTGGTTGTGTTGCATTTGTGCATGTTCCCAAGGTAAAGAGGAGAAAGCTAGACAAGAAGGCAGTCATGTGTATTTTCATTGTAAAGAAAGAACGACTGAAAGGATATAAGATTTGGTATATTGCATCAAGGAAAAGAGTGTACAATCGAGATGTGGTATTTAGAGAATTCATAAGGAAGTATGAGTCTAAAGCAATGGTTCAAACATAGAATAATCGAGAGAAGGTGCGGTTTGAACTGAGGAATGAAGAAGCTGATTTAGATCAGTCGACTAAATCAGATGAAGAGATGGAACAACCAAACTCGGTTGTAAGGAGGTCAGAATGAGAAATAAAATCATTCGAAAGGTATAGTCCACCCAACTTTCATTCTACATTTATGTTAACTACCACTAATGAAGAGCCCAAGTTAGTCGAGGAGGCAATTGACTCAGCAGATGGTAAACTCTGGAAGGACGCCATGGTTGAAGACATGGAATGCTTGCATAAGAATGATACATGGGATTTATTCGAATTAACAAATGGAAGAAACATCATTGGTAGAAAGTGGGTATTCAAGAAGAAAATGAAAACCACATGTCAAGTCGAGAAATTCAAAGTTTGACTGGTAGCGAAAGTATATTCCCAAGTCAAAGAAGTCGACTTTGGTGATATTTTTTCCCTGTTGAAAAATTAACTTACATTAGAGTACTAACGTCTTTGGTAGAAACATTTGATCTATAAATAGAACAAAAGGATGCAAAGTCAACGTTCCTACTTGAAGACTTGGAAGAAGAAATCTACATGAAACAACCTGAAGGATTTATAGTAAGGGGCAAGAAATATTTGGTGTGTAAACTAAAAATATGCCTTTATGGTCTAAAGTAATCACAAAGGATGTGGTACCAAAAGTTCGACACAAAAATCCTTAGTTTGGGATTTGTGAGAAGCAAAGTTGATCACTGCATATATTCCATAGAAGAAGGTGGAAATTTCAAATATGTAGCATTGTATGTCAATGACATGTTGTTTATTGGAAACAACATGAACACAATAAAAGAGTTGAAGAAGCAACTGTCCTCCAAGTTCTAGATGAAGGATCTTGGTGCAACGAACTTCATTCTAGGAATGGAGATCAAGAGAGATCGAGCAACTAGAAATCTCTGGTTGAACGAGAAAAAGTATATTGAAACAATATTGAAATGTTTCAACATGCAGGATTGCAAACCTGTGAAGGTGCCAATTCCCGTGGGAGAAAAGATAATTGTTGAACAATGTCCAAGGATACAAGTGGAAATAGAGGACATGGCACTTGTTCCCTATGCAAGTTTTATTGGTAGTCTAATGTATGCAATGTTATGCACTTGACCAGACATTTCCCATGCAGTGGGAGTGTTGATTAGATACATGTTGAAACCTGGAAAGGAGAACTGGACAACTATCAAGAGAATATTAAGGTATTTGTGTGGCACAAAAGACTATGTTATATGCTATCAAGGAAAACTTGGAGGTGACAATGAATTAAATTTCATGGATTTTTTTATGCCGACTAGGCTAGAGATATGGATCGTCGAAGGTCTTCCAATGGATATGTGTTCAAGAAGTTCAGTGGAGAAATCAACTAGATGAGTAAGCAATAGGTGGTCATAGCCTTGTCAAAAATAGAAATTGAATACAGGGAAACCACTCATCGAAGCAAAGAAGTAGTATGGTTGCAAAGGATGTGTTCAGGAATCAGAATTGAGCAGGGAGCTATGAAGATAAGTTGCAAAATTCAAATCACAATACTTCTGGAAAAGAACCCATCACATCATTCCAATACTAAGCACATTGATGTACAATACCATTTCATGAGAGACATAGTGGAAAACAACAAGGTGTTGCTGGAGAAAGTAGACATGTTGGAAAACTAAACAGACTCTTTGACCAAGCCTATGAGTGATGTGAATTTTTTTTAGTGTTGTGAAGTTCTCTTGGTGCAGAGAGGAAATGAGAATTGATGCTCTGGGTTTGTGAGCAAGAGTTCAGAAAAATCTCGGTTTCAACAAAGAAAACAACAAGTGGGAGAATGTTAGGTTGGTTTATTCTTGGTAGTGAAAGTCGAAGGTCGAGGTGGATCAACTAGGTAAAGTCAAAGTCAAAGAAACGAACATCAATTCAAAGGTTGAGGTGGATTGACTGGGTAATGTTGAATTCAAATAAATCAATAGTAATTCGAAGGTTGAGGCAGATCGATCAAGTAAAATCAAAGTCAAAGAAATCAACAACAAGTTGAAGAGGTCAATCGAAAAGAGGTCGATAGGCGAGCACGTGGAAACTGAATAAAGACCGAATGGAGGTTGACTGGTAATTTACTAGTTAACCGACTTAGATTTGACTGTAATAGGATCTTGATATTTGTGACATTTGTAGCCAATGATATGTGAGGACATGTAACCATTTTTAGGCTCCTTTATTTATGGTTTTTCCTACTGTAAATCTTATAAATAAGGTGTGTTGTAATGCTATAAAAGTTAATCTTTAGATAAGTCATTTTAGACGTTGTTGGTCATGTAGATGTAAGCCAAATTGGATATAGGGTTTCTCTTGTGTAAAGCAATAAGATATGATGTCGATTTTGTAAAGAAGGCTACGACCGCATGTCTCTTACTCATCCAACTGATTTCTCCACCGAACATATTGAACATATATCCATTGATCGACCTTTGATGATCCATATCTCCAACCCATTTGACATCGAAAAATCCATGTACATTTAATTCACTATCACCTCTAGGTTTTCCTTGGTAACATATAGCATAATATTTTGTGCCACACAAATACCAGAATACTCTCTTAACAACTATCCAATGCTCCTTTCCAGGTGTCAACATGTATCTGATCAACACTCCCACTTCATGGAAAATTCTCAATTGAGTGCATACCATCACATACATTAGAATGCCAACAACACTTGCATAGGGAACACATGCTATCTCCTCTATTTCTTCCCGTGTCTATGGAATTTTTTCAAAATTTATCCTTGCTCACATAGGAATTGTCACCTTCACATGTTTGAAATCATGTATGTTGAATCATTTCAAAACTATTTCAATAGACTTCTTCTGGTTCAACTAGATATTTATAACTACTTGATATCTCTTGATATCCGTTCCCAGAATGAATTGTGTTTCACCGATATCCTTCATGTCAAACTTAGAGGATAATTTCTTCTTCACCTCCTTTATTGCATTCAAGTTGTTTCCAATCAACAACATGTCATCGACATACAATGATACATATATGAAATTCCCACCTTCTTCTTTGGAATATCTGTAGTGATCAAATTTGCTTCTCACAAATCCCAAACCAAGGATGTATGTGTCGAACTTTTGGTGCCACATCCTTGGTGATTGTTTTAGGCCGTAAAGGGGTCTTTTCAACTTGCACACTAAATATTTCTTTCCCCTTTCTACAAATCCTTCAAGTTGTTTCACATAGATTTCTTCTTCCATGTCCCCGTGTAGGAACATTGTATTCACATCCATCTATTCTACTTCTAGATCAAATGGTGTAGCCAGAGACATTAGTACTCTAATGGAATTCAATTTTTCCACAGGGGAAAAAATCTCATCGAAGTCAACTCCTTTGACTTGGGAATATCCTTTTGCTACTAGTCGAGCTTTGAATTTTTTGACTTGACTTGTTGTGTTCATTTTATTCTTGAATACCCACTTACTACCTACGAGATTTATTCCACTAGGTAATTCGACTAAATCCCATGTATCATTCTTGTGCAAGGATTCCTTCTCTTCGACCATGGAATCCTTCTAGAGTTTACCCTCTGCTAAGTCGACTGCCTCCCTGACTGACTTGTGATCTTCATTGGTGGAAGTTAACACAAATTTAGAACGTAATTTGAGTGGACTATACCTTTCGATTGGTTTTCTTACTCATTCTGACCTCCTTACAATTAGAGTCAGTTATTCCAACTCTTCATCTAATTCAGTCAACTCATATGAATCATCTTCTTCATTCCTTAGTTAAAACTACGCCTTCTCTGAATCATTCTCTGTTTGAACCATTACTTCAGACTCAGACTTCCTTCTGACTTATTTAAAGACCACATCTCAACTATACATTGTTTTCCTTGATGCAGGATCCCATAGATTATATCCTTCCATTCCTTCTTTGTGTCCAATGGAAATACACTTGATTGTTTTCTTGTCCAACTTGCTCCTCTTTTCCTTGAGAAAATGCACAAATGCATCACAACCAAATACTTTGATATGTGAAACTGAAGGCTTCTTACCAGACCATACCTCATGTGGAGTCTTGTCGACTAGCACCAATGAAGGAGACATATTTAATAGATATTTTGCAGTGTCGACTGCTTTTGCCCAAAATTCTTGTGTGAGCCCAACACCACTAAGCATGCTCTTTGCCTTGTCCATCAACGTTTTGTTCCTTCTATGGACAAATCCATTTTGTTGTGGGGTATACGGTGTGGTATTTTGGTGTTCTATGCCACACTTCTTATAGAACTGCTCAAATTATTTTCCACAGAATTCACCACCACTGTTAGTTCTCAACACCTTAATCTTCTTATCTATCTATTTTTCAACAAGAGATTTAAACTCTTTGAATTTCTCAAAAACCTATGATTTCTTCCTCATGAAATATATCCATCTGTTCCTGGAAAAATCATTTATGAAGGAGACATAATATAGGGATCCACCAAGTGAAGGCACTGAAACAGGACCAAACACATTACTATGAACCAACTCTAGAATCCCCTTTTCTCTTGTCGCTCCAGATAGAAAACTCACCTAACTTGGTTTTCCATATATGCAATGTTCACAAAAGTCAACTTCTAAATCAAATTCAGGAAAATATTCGATCATACCTTTGTTATGCATAGCTTGAAGTCCTTTTTCTCTAATGTGTCCCATACTCTCATTCCATAGCATGTTAAGGTAAATTTGAAAAAGACTTGTCGAGTCGGGTTGAATCGACTCATCCCGAGTTGAGTCGAGTCTAGTCGCAGTTGAGTCAACTTCTGGAAAAACAATGGTGTTGGATCCAATCGAGTCAACATTCCCTAATAACTTGTATAGGGTTCCAATCCAAACTCATTTCATTAATATCATCGCACCTATGCACATATTTCTCGTATCCTTCTGAAATAGAGTGTGCACCCTTGCATCACTCATCTTGCTGATATATATAAGGTTTCTTTCCAAACCTGAAATATGTAGGACACATGGAAGGGTTCTACTTCTCACATCCTGCAATCTCAGTCAAAATCTTCCTCATCTGAAAATTTTGGTGGTTGATTCGTCCCCAAAGAACACATATCCTCCTTCATATCGTTCATATTTGTAGAACCATTCTCTATGTGGTGTCATATGATAGGATGCTCCTGAGTCAATCAACCAAGCATATTGATATGACTGTGTATTGATTGACACCATGTGCACATTGCCTCCTTTATCTAGAGTTGTATTTCTCTCAGTTGACTGCTTCTCATCAAATCCTATACTGGATTTTGTTTCCTTTGAATTGCAATCCATTTTGTAATTCCCAGCTTTACCTCATTTCCAACATCTTCTTGATGTCAACTAAATTAGGGATTTAGATCTGCCCTTTGACCTAGAATTTATACCAGAGAATTTTCATTTATCTCTGTCGATCGATCGACCTCTCACCACTAATTCATCTTTGGTTGATCCTTCCATGTTCTTCCTTCTCATTTCTTCCAACAGTATAGGTGCAACCAAGTATTCTAGTGATAATGTGGTTGAATTAATCCCTATAGCCATGACTATTCTATTCTAAGAGTCTGGAAAAGAACATAATAGGCTAACACATTTATCCTCCTCAATTATTTTAATATCCACAAAAGATAATTGTGTTATTATGGTATTAAACACATTTAAATTCTAACTCACCGAATTGGTCTCACTCATCCTTAGAAGATATAATTTATTTCTAAGGAAGAACTTGTTTACCAGGGATTTTGATTGGTACAAGCTCTCCAATGTGTCCCACAGTTTCTTGGATGAATATTCACCCGATACATTCAACAACACTGAATTTGCAATACAAAGTCGAAATATACTCCTTTTCCTTCTCTCAAGTTTCTCCCATTCTTCACTCGGCATGCCAGCCAAAATGGTACCTAGACATATCGATTCCCATTGTTCTTAATCTACAAGGAGATCTTCAGTTTTAAGCTTCCATAACTCAAAATTCAGGCCATTAAATTTTTTGATCTCTATTCTCGAGCTACTCGCCATTATTTAAGCACATCTTTACAGATATCTGACTTATGAATCTTACTGAACCTAGGGTTTAATTCATATCCAATGTTGTTAAACAAGCTCTGATACCACTTGTCAAGAAATGAGAAACACTTCCACACTAAACATAGTAGATGTTGGTTGTGGATCCTGATTATCTTCCTAATTCAGAGGTCTTTGTTTTCAATCATGTTTATACCCCTTGAAGAATTTACACCCCGGAAGAATGTACACTCCTCCATGTGGGAGAGTGTAGGGGCAGCAAGCTGGTGCAGGAGCATCTCTCCACGTCGGCTAGCCAGCTAGCCAGCCACATCAGCGGATTCAAATCGTGTGTTCAAGAGAGGCACAACCCTCATTTTCAATTTTGAAATTGAATGTAATTAAATATTTTAGGCTGAGCCATGAGGTCGTGCTTTGCACATGCATAGAAGTAGGTAGGCCTTTAATATGTTTGTAAGGCTGATATCTAGATCCAAATTGTGGACTAGACAACCCATTCAATGTAATTGAATAGGGTAGGTGAGTTTGGAGGGAAGAGCTCGAAGAGCCCCCTCATGTAAAAGATCAATTCCGATCTCATTTTGAGTTAGTTGTAAGAGTTGGAATAAGCACAAGAAAGAGCGAGTGTGCATAGAGGAGCCGAGACTCTGTTAAAGTCTGAGCTTAGGAACACCTTGTAAAACCAGGCATTTTCCATTTAATACAAACAACAATTTTTCCTGTATGAATTATGTATTGTGTGAATGTCTTTTGTGTGTTCTTCTTATGTTGTAGATGTATGCTATAGGTTTGCATTTGCACGGAGTTGTTTGATTTTTAGGCTTGAGAGGTTCTTTGTGGTTTCATGCCAGTAAGCGTGACAGAGTACTACGGTCTCTGAATACCAGTGCACATAAGCACTTTTGAACTCTGCGGATTCAGACAAAGACATGCCAAGTGGGCACAAGAGATGAAATCATCAACCTGAGGGAAGACCTGTGAGGTTGTTGAACACCTCAGGAGGCAAGGCTATGTATAGGAGACACAGTTGCAGACATAAACTCTCTTTGAGTTCTGTAAAGCTCTGCCAGGTGGGCATTGAGCCAGTGCAAGGAGTGCACAAAGGAAGAACTTAGCTGTGATTTCAACAAAAGTCAGAATCACTGAGGATTCTAGACACTCTGCTAGGTGGGCATTGAGAAGGTGCAAGGAGTGCACAAAGGAAGAACTCTGTTGTGAGTTCATAAGAGGCAAGAATCACTGAGGATTCTTGACACTCTACCAAGAGGGCATTGAGTAAGTGCTAGAGTGCACAGGAGGAACTCTTTGAGTTCAGAGATTGAAGAAGAATCCACTGAAGGATCTTCAAAGGGTTGTTGAACACCTTGAAAAACTTAGCAAGAGGTTTCTTGAGTAAAGGATAGCCAGGAGGGCATCCAAGTTCTCCATCTGCAGGAGAAGGGAAAAAGGATAAAACCCCTTAGAGGCCTGAGTACTTGAAAATCTCAGAAGAGATAGCACCTTTATGTGCGTGAAGACTATGCAGGATCGCAGAAAACAGAATCCTTCAAGGATTTGGGAGTAAAGCTCAGGAGGGACATCATTTTTATACGCACAGGCGGGGACTCAATGCTATAGAGTTCATAGAGGAAAGAAGGCAAAGGTCGAAGCCTTTGATAATTGGAAATTCTTCCAAGTCCGGGAAGAAAGCGCCAAAGATCAGGAGGAGAAATAGTTGTTGTCGGATGCTCCGAAGAGATTTGGAACGTTGAAGGTTTTCCACGTCCAGGAGGCAGTGCAGGAGGAGCGCACAGGAGAGATGATCTGAACCGTCAGATCTCGAGCGAACAACCGTTAGCCGTTAGATCTGACAGGAGATGCATGGGGGTTAAACCTTTGTGAACAATAGAGTGAAAGTCCTGAAAGAGTTGGTATCAGTATTTCAGCATTCGGGAGTTCGACAGTCCTGAGGACGAAAGTCTAGGACCTCGAAATTAGAATTCATGAAAGGGAGAAATAGATCTAAGTCATCCATCTGCGGGAGGACGCGTGTCCCAAAATCATCTGTTTCATAGATTTGGGCACCAGGACTCACAGAGGTGAGCGCCTAGACTTTGAGAGGGGCGAAGTCACAAGAGGATCAGGACCGTCCATCTGAAAAGGACAGGTGGTAGAGATCAAGGGATCTCGTGAACTCAGAGGTTCACAAGGTGAGAGCCCAAAGGTTGGGTGATCCAAGTCGCAAAGTTGTGAAATCGCGAGGAGCAAGGATTGTCGTTGGATCCAGGTCATGGGAGGACCGTTGGATCAGAGTCTCATCGCACATTCGGAGGTTCAGAGGTTGAAAGAACCTCATCTCGATCACAGAAGTCGTGAAGTGCCGAGAGCCGAGGCATGGAGGAAACACATGGCAGAACCATAAGGTGGGGCCCACGTGATAGATATGAAAACACGCGTCGCCTAGAGAAAGGAGTCAACACTCCGTTGATTTCTCGCATCTCGGGGATTCACAGGATAAGAGCATGGGAGTTCGACGCTACAACTCGCAAAGTGGCAAGTTGCGAGAAGTGCGAAGGGAAGGTCAACCCTCGCTGACTTTCAAGTCTCATAGATTCGCGTGGGAAGAGCACGAAGGCTCAACACTTCGACTTGCGAAGTCACGAAGTCATGACAGAAGCTAGCGTTTAGTCTAGATGATGGTCACACACAGAGGGCGCTGACAGAAGGGAGATATACCCATTTTGTGATCTCGGGTATCGCGAGATTAGGAAGGAAGAGTCAAGAGTTTCGACTCGCGAACTCGAGAGATTGCGAGTTGCAACAAGCACCTTTGGAATTGGTCCTTGGTTATAGCGTTGTGGTCGCTTGGAGGAGGTGGAGCTTGCGGCTAATGTTGTTTGCACAGGGGAGCTTCCCGAAGGACCTGTGGACCGATAATTTGTGATTCCAGTAGGGAATCGAAGAGTCAATCCGACTCAAGGGCAGGAATTAGAATGATCCTATAGCGGACCTTGACCCGAGGGCCGATAGAGGGTTGGGGGTCTGCATCAATTGGTATCAGAGCGGGATTTCATCTATATATCTCAGGTGAAGTGAGGAGAATATGAAACACTTAAGGGTGCAGAGTGACAGTAGAAAATTTGCCAGGTGGGAAGATAGACAACAAGATGGCTACTAAAGGCTATACGAGTGCTGGAAGGAAGGACCCAGAGCTGATGAGTAAAGCTAAATGGGATGAATAACTTGCTGAGATGAATGCAAGGATGGATGAACTTGCATTGGAGATGCAACAGAATGCAAAGTCGGGATGGGTACATGAATGGCCCATGAGGACGAAAGCAAAATGGCCAGTCAAGGAGATGATGGCTAAAAGACAGCATAGGCTGTTGAGAAGGTGGTTGAGGCATGCTGAAAACCTCAATGGACCAGAGGAAGTGGTTCAGATATGTGATCCAGAGACTGGGAGAAATCTCAGTGATGATGAGGAAGAATTGGGATCAGTTGAAGATCTCAAGAACTACCAGGAAGGCAGAGAAGAAACTCTCAATTTCCAGGTGGGAAAAGGGTTGAGATCACTGCGGGATCTCACAGACTGTCATGAGGACAGCCAGGGAATTTCACATTTCCAGGTGGGCAATGGATCGAGATCGTTGCGGGATCTCATGGACTGCCAGGAGGACAACAGAAAGTTTCCAATTTTCCAGGTGGGCAAGGGAACATAGATGGGATCAGTTGATTCCATAGACTGCTAGGAGGGCAGCAGGAAAATCCCAATTTTCCAGGTGGGCAGGGATGAGCAGATGAGACTATCTGAGGGTCTCATAAACTCAGAGGTGAGTTTGGATCAGCCAGAGGAGCTGACAAAGGAAGATCAGAATAACATTCTGATGATTGGGGGAATTGGAATATTCCTACCACTTAGCCCAGGGGAGGCAAAATTCTGTGTTGCCGATGATGCGGCAGGAGAAGGACAGCTAGCTGAGACTATCAGAGAAGAATTGGAGAAGATATCTGAGGTTGCCCAAGAAGAAGAGAATGAGCATTCCAAGGAATGGATCAATACATTTAGCCAGGAATCTGAGGGAGCTGCAACACTGAAGCTGGCAGCAAAAGGAGTCGAAGAGTAGGCAGGCAGATTGATCACTCCATGGGAGATGGAGTTGGAGATGCTAGAGGATTGGCTAAACAATCCAGATCCAGCAGGTGACTGCCATGAGCAGGTATTGGCAGAGGAGAATTCTGAGGAATCGCTCAGATATTTCATCCAGGGAGCTAAAAAGGTGATGAAGACTGCAGAGCTTAAATTTGCAGTAGGGTGGCAAGTTAAGGCCACAAAATATGAAGAAGATGGCATGGGAGATCATTGTGATCTGCCCAATTGCAGTCAATGTTTGTAGCTGAGGAGATTGCAAAAGCATAGCCAGCCACTAGAGCAGTTGGACGAAGTGATTGAGAAGATCAAGAGGCTGATGGTAGAGTCAACAGAGACTGCCAGCGAGGAGAAGCTGAGCAGAAAAGAAACAGCAGTAGAAGCAACAATAGCAGGGAGATGGAGCAGATGAATAGCTCCAGAAATTTGTTTGGGATCCAGGGGGATTTCCACAGCTGAGAGTGGAAGCTCATGAGCAGGAGCTCATGAATTTTGTAGATGAGGAGTATGATGCAGGAGCATCTCTCCACGTTGGCCATCCAGCCACGTCAGCGGATTCAAATCGCGTGTTCAAGAGAGGCGTAGCCCTCATTTTCAATTTTGAAATTGAATGTAATTAAATATTTTAGGTTGTTGAGCTGTGACATCGTGCTTTGCATAGGTGTAGAAGTAGGTAGGCCTTTAATATGTTTGTAAGACTGAGATCTAGATCCGGATTGTGGACTAGACATCCCATTCAATGTAATTGAATAGGGTAGGTGAGTTTGGAGGGAAGAGATCGAAGAGCCACCTCATGTAAAATATCAATTCCGATCTCATTTTGAGTTAGTTGTAAGAGTTGGAATAAGCACAAGAGAGAGCGAGTGTGCATAGAGAAGGAGCTGAGACTTTGCTAAATTCTGAGCTCAGGAACACCTTGTAAAACTAGGCATTTGCCATTTAATACAAACAACAGTTTTTCCTGCATGAATTTTGTATTGTGTGAATGTCTTTTGTGTGTTCTTCTTATGTTGTAGATGTATGTTGTAGGCTTGCATTTGCAGGGAGTTGTTTGATTTTCAGGCTTGAGAGGTTCTTTGTGGTTTCATGCTAGGAGGCGTGACAGAGTACTGTGGTCTCTGAATACCAGTGCACATAAGCACTTCTGAACTCTGCGGATTTAGACAAAGACATGCCAAGTGGGAACAAGAGCTAAAATCATCAACTCGAGGGAAGACCTGTGAGGTTGTTGAACACCTCAGTAGGCAAGGCTTGTATAGGAGACACAGTTGTAGATAGAAACTCTCTTTGATTTATGTAAAGCTCTGCTAGGTGGGCATTGAGCTAGTGCAAGGAGTGCACAAAGGAATAACTCTACCGTGAGTTCAACAAAAGTCAAAATCACTAAGGATTCTAAACACTCCACCAGGTGGGCATTGAGCAGGTGCAAGGAGTGCACAAAGGAAGAACTTTGTTGTGATTTCGTAAGAGGCAAGTATCACTGAGGATTCTTGACACTTTGCCAGGAGGACATTGAGTAAGTGCCAAAGCGCAAAGGAGGAACTCTTTGAGTTCAGAGATTGAAGAAGAATCCACTGAAGGATCTTCGCAAGGTTGCTGAACACCTTGAAACACTCAACAAGAGGTTGCTTGAGTAAAGGATAGCCAGGAGGGCATCCAAGTTCTCCATCTGCAGGAGAAGGGAAAAAGGATAAAACCTCTTAGAGGCCTGAGTACCTGAAAATATCAGAAGAGATAACACCTTTGTGTGTGTGAAGACTCTGCAAGATTGCAGAAATCAGAATCCTTCAAGAATTCAGGAGTAAAGCTCAGAAGGGACAACGTTTTTATACGCGCAGGCGGGGACTCAATGCTATAGAGTTCGCAGAGGAAAGAAGGCAAAGGTCGAAGCCTTTGATAATTGGAAATTCTTCCAAGTCTGGGAAGAAAGCGCCAAAGCTCAGGAGGAGCAATAGCTGACGTCGGATGCTCCGAAGAGATCTGGACCATTGAAGGTTTTCCACGTCCAGGAGGCAGTGCAGGAGGAGCGCACATGAGAGATGATCTGAACCGTCAGATCTCAAGTGAACAACCGTTAGCCATTAGATCTGATAGGAGATGCACGGGAGTTAAACCTTCATGAACAACAGAGCGAAAGTCCCGAAAGAGTTGGTATCGGGATTTTGGCATTCGAGAGTTTGGGAATCCTGAGGACGAAAGTCCGGGCCCTCGACATCAGAATTCAGGAAAGGATGAAATAGATCTAATTCATCCATCTGCGAGAGGACACGTGTCACATAATCGTCCGTTTCAGAGATTCGAGCACCGAGACTCATAGAGGTGAGCGCCTAGACTTTGTGAGGGGTGAAGTCACGAGAAGATCAGGACTGTCCATTTGAGGAGGACAGGTGGCAAAGATCAAGGGATCTCGTGAACTCGGAGGTTCGCAAGGTGAGAGCCCAAAGGTTGGGTGCTCCAAGTCGTGAAGTTGTAAAATCGCGAGGAGCGAGGATCGTCGTTGGATCCAGGTCACGGGAGGACCGTTGGATCAGAGCATCATCGTGCGTATCGCGCATTCGGAGGTTCGGAGGTTGAAAGGACCTCGTCTTGATCGTAGAATTCATGAAGTGCCGAGAGCCAAGGCACACAGGAAACATGTGGCATAACCATAAGGTGGGACCCACGTGATAGATAGGAAGACACGCGTCGCCTAGAGAAAGGAGTCAACACTCTGTTGATTTCTTGCATCTTAGGGATTCGCGGGATAAGAGCATGGGAGCTCGACGCTACAACTCGTGAAGTGGTGAGTTGCGAGAAGTGCGAAGGGAAGGTCAACCCTCGCTGACTTTCAAGTCTCGGAGATTCACACGGGAAGAGCACGGAGGCTCAACACTTCGACTTGCGAAGTCGTGAAGTCACGACGGAGGCTAGCATTTAGTCTAGTCAGTGGTCACACGTAGAGGGCGCTGACAGAAGGGAGCTATACCCATTTCGTGATCTCGGGTATCGCGAGATTGGGAAGGAAGAGTCAAGAGTTTTAACTCACAAACTCGCGAGATTGCGAGTTGCAACAAGCACCTTTGGAATTGGGCCTTGGTTATAGCGCTGTGGTTGATTGGAGGAGGTGGAGCTCGCGCCTAGTGTTGTTTGCACAAGGGAGCTTCCCGAAGGACCTATGGACCGATAATTTGTGATTCCAATAGGGAATTGAAGAGTCAATCCGACTCAAGGGGAGGAATTAGAACGATCCTGTAGCGGACCTTGACCCGAGGGTCGATAGAGGGTTGGGGGTTTGCATCACAAGAGGGCCCTAGGAAGGAAAACTTTCCTTGTAAATGCATATTTTAATTTCATAGTAAATCTAGACCATTCATTATAAGGTCACATGTCTGTTGGTAGAAGTTATGTTTAGGTTTTTCCCTAGAAGGAAACCCTCTTTTATGAGGGAAATGTATTACAACTATGTATCATTGTGAATATTGTATTCTGGGTGAGAAGATTGTGAGAGAAAGAAGAGGAAGTTACAACGGGTGTGTTGTAGGTTGTATCCCTTCATTTGTTGGATAATAATAAAGGAAGGACCTAGCAATTTCTCTGGTGGGTGTGGCCCACACTGGGTGAACCACGTATATCTGTGTTTCTATTGTATTATGTATCTTCTATGTTTTATTTCCGTATTTGTTTTATTTTATTTCTTCGCGATCATGTTTTTCTAACAACTGGTATCAGAGCGAAAGGTAACTCGCATGAAAAGAGGGTTCTTGATTCGAGTGGGAGAAATGGCAGAAGATGGAAATTTTAAGTTCAAGAAATTTAACAGCCAAAACTACTAGTTATGGAAGATGCATATGGAATATTATTTATATCAGAAGGATCTATTCCTACCATTGGGTGGAAGAGAAAAGAAGCTGACGGCCATGAAGGATGAGGAATGGGAGGTTCTTGACATAAAGGAACTAGGAACGATACGACTGAGCCTGGTAGCATCGATGGCTTTCAATATTTTGAAAGAAAAGACAACGAAGGAGATGATGGATGCATTGGCTCAACTGTATGAAAAACCCTTGGTGTCCAATAAGGTATTTATAATGAAGAGATTATTTAATATGAAGATGTTAGAAGGTGGGTCTATTGCAAATTATTTAAATGAATTTAATACGGTTACTAATAAACTAAGTTATGTAAAAGTGGAATTTGATGATGAGTTCAGGGATCTTCTAATCTTGTGCTCATTGCCAAAAATATGGAATGGCTTGGTCATGGTTGTAAGTAAATCTCTCTCTAGTACAAACACTCTAAAATTTGATGATGTTGTTGGTGTTATCCTTAGCGAGGAAATGCGATGGAAAAACATAGGTGAGACATTAGGTAATGCATTAAACATGGAGAACATGGGAAGACAAAAG
>JZKD02S2429607.1:0-14232 GCA_000966675.3 Picea glauca
CCCACACTGGGTGAACCACGTAAATCTGTGTCTCTCTTGTATTGTGTGTCTTCTGTGTTTTTGTTTCTGTATTTGTTTTATTTTATTGCTCCGCGGTCCTGTTTTTTCTAACAACAAGTTCTTTCTAGGGTCCTGCATCCATTTGTTAGTCCAAACATTCTCTCTATTCATAGGTCTAACTAATCTTTCACTATTCTTATCGGATCTACTCATATCAAATATTTTTTCTTCTATCAGCGCCCTAGTTTTCAAGCTAGGACAAATCTTATCAAACATACCTAGATTCATACTTTAGAAACAAAAATTTCAACAAATCTTATCTTCGGCAGAGCACAAAGCTTCCAGATCTTACCTCTTTAAGAAAAAATTCTCACTTTTACCTTTCTCAGAGCACAAAGCTTTCATATCTTACCTCTTTTCTTCATATTTGATCCTTCTTCTTGGCACAGAGCTTCACAGGTCAAGTAGAATATTGCGCACTAGAGCGATAGAACCACACACAGAGCTTTCAAAATTTTGGGTTGGATCTTCGCACAAAGCTTCTTCTTCCTCAGTTCCCAGCAATTAGAGTTTTAGGTTGGATCTTTGCACAAAGCTTATTTTTCCTCAGTTCCCAACAATCATAGTTTCAGTCCTAGCAACGGAACCATTTGTTGGCACAGGGGCAGACCCAGGGTTCAACGCTACAACATCACACCAACAAAACCCTAACTACCGGTCCTTTCAGCAACACCTGGGAAGTAGATGAAGTCTCACCCAAGGTAGAGGTAGGGGTGCTTGCAGGACTTAGATGTCTACAACCTTAGTTGGGACACAGATCTATGATTCTAACACTTAACAGAGCACTCAGCAGTTAAAATTCATCAATATCCAATCTTAGTTACAGCATGGTTAAACCCTAATTACATAGTATCACAGTATTCATTCAGATCTAAGGTATTTAAGCACTAAGCATACCCACATAGGTCAGATCCATACTATTAAGCACATAGCATTAACATATCTATCTACCATTCATCTATATCGAAGCACTAAGCACATTAACATATAAACACATCAACACATCGCACAAAGCAGAGAAACACAACATATATGTGGTTCACCCCCACCCTGGGGCTACGTCCACCAACTCTTTTCTTCTTTATTAGCTTCTTCAATCAGTTACATGCACAGAGCCTCAAAAAACCTACTCCACAGAGGAAAGGAGATCTATGTAGCTCACTAGATCCTCCTTCCTCGAGTAGATCCAAGCACACAACCTTCCACAGTTTCTTACAATGACTTGCACTTAGCTCTGCAAGTCTCACATAGCATGCACAAATCACTTACCACTCTTGATCACCTAGATCCAACTCTAGCACTTAGCCATTCATATTCACTACATCGCCTTAGCATCTATTTATAGATACAAAATAGGCCTAAGAATGGATAAACCCATGGGCCAACATTCCCATACCCATTACATAATCCTGAATCCCAAAAAGGGCCCTAAAAGGGGTCAAGATCCCATGATCTTTGCTTTGTCTTGCGCTCTGCCTTCAACAGCCTATCGAAGTCCCAAAAATAGGCCAAACATGACCAAGGATCCTCAAAACTTGTTCAAGGGAAAACAACTTAGAATAGAATATTCTGAGAGTAAGAGAACCATTAAACAGATGTGTGAAAACCCTATAAGAGAAGTCGACCCAAGGAGAATAATAATAAAGAAATAGAAGTGCCCAGAAAGAGAAGTCGGCCCCACCTAGAAAAGTCAGTTGGACATGCTAGTATAAATAAGGAGGGACGTAGATCATTTAGACACACTCACTCACTCAGAAAATAGGGGCGCAAGTCTAAGGAGCAATTGTGGCAGCAACTAGAGCGCAAGTCTAAGGAGCAGCAATGGCAGCAACTAGAGCGCAAGTCTAAGGAGAAGCAATGGCAGCTAGGGCACAAGTCTTTTTGGTATCTCCTTATTGTTCACTTCTCTTGGTAAAGGCATGCTCTATTGGTATTGTGTTGTTGTTGCAACAGTGGTGTTTTTGGTTAGGGTTTATCTGTTGGTTCTAGTGTGGACTTGTTGGAATCATTCTATCTAAGAAAAGGTTATTTTGCTCAAGGGTGGCATATGTGAATGCATGTGGTTGGGTGACAATGATGTGACATTGTCTATGGTTAAATGAGCATATCAAAATTTTAACAGAACCATCTCACCTATCTTTTTGGTCTCTGGATTTTTCACATATTCGTCTTGAACATCATAAATTCATTCATGAATGACTATTGAAATTGAGCATAATGTAGCATCCCCTTCTTATTTTCTTGATAAACTATAGACAACTTTATTTTCCTTTTCCCTTTTTGTAGAGAATTTCAAAATACAAAACTTGAAATTTTCTTATCCATTTTTGTTGTTATGATGATAAGCTCTTATAGTTTAAGAAATATTTTAATCTGTTGTGGTCTGTTTGACCAAGAACTTAACTCTAAACAAACATTGTTTTCATTTCTCTAATGCATGAATTATTGCTAACATCTCCTTATCATAAGTAGATTTTTCTTGCCCTTTGGAATTTAATTCCTAACTCTGGAAGGCAATGGGGTGATTTTATTCCATAAGCATCACACATATACCAGTTCCTAAAGAATCCCATTTGAGTAACAAAGGTTTTAGTGAAATCTAGGGCAACCAAAACTGGGGTTGAAGTCATTAAAGCCTTCATTTTATTAAAACAAGATTTGGCTGCATAATTCCAACCAAATGCATCCTTTTTCAATAGTGTTGTTAGTGGAGCAACATTCTCTACATAATTCTTTACAAATCTTCTATAATAACCTATAAGTCTCAAGAACACATGTAAAGATGTGATAGTTTTTGTAGTAGACCACTTAGTAATTGCTTCAATCTTCTTTGGGTCCACCTTCATTCCTTTTTCCAATATTACATGGCCCAGAAATTCTATCTCTATTTTTCCAAAACTGCATTTAGATTTGTTTGCGTAAAACTTATTTTCTTATGGATGTGTGCACAAAGTTGGTGGAAGAAAAAGTGACAAGGGGGTCAGTAGGAACGCATGCACATTCCTAATCTTATATTGGTAAGGCATGAACCTCCAGTGATCTTTCCACATAGGTTAGTCGTCACGAATGTGCACATGTTCTTAAGAATGTGTGCACATTCTTGAGAACGTGTCCGCGTTCCTACTATGACTGATTTTTAAGGGACCGCGGCCACGTTTTGTGCTCATTTGCACACCGCACCTCATGATTTTCCCAATTGGAGAAATCAAAGAGGCTGAATAAAGGAGGAGTGATTTGGGATCTTTTCATCGAGTGACTTATAAAGAATTGCATTAAATGAGCATAAATTAAAGTGCACCATTAAAGAAGCAAAAGCTCAATAATGAAGAAACACAAGTAGCAAATCTAAACACAAAACTTGATAAATGAGTTCATCCTTGGTGGACTACGTCTTCCTCTCAAATGGGTAGGCATTTTTATTAACTCAGCAAAAGAATTTGGCAAAATACATAAGTATACCTCATTTTGAAATCAAGTTGTAGAAGTTTTGCTTAGATCAGAAAATAGAAAGCACCACTGAATTTGTGGCTTTGATCCGACTCTAGAACTCCCAAGCCCAAGAGAAACTCTATCTCGATTTTTGTGCCCTACAACCTGCAATAAATGTTGATGAATCTATCTCGAAAAGTGTGTTGATCTGTACCCTCACGCGCCTCCCTGGTACAATGGGCAGATTCACCTTTTAAGAAAAAAGGGAGAGCTTTGTAAATGATGGAGGTCATTAACCTTATGGTTAGAGGAGCATGTGTTAAGGCTTTGATAGAGGGGGAGGTCCTAGGGTCGAGCCCACGGGCCTCCCCTTTTGGATTGTTTGTTGTAACATATACATATATTTGAAATGGTTTGTTCCACCAGACTTAGTAGTTGTTATATAAATCTGTTGACACCAAATTTGGCGGGGTCCCATAGGATTTGGCGGACCCACAAAATCTTTTATATATATATTTTGAATTTCCATTCACGGGTTATCATTAGGCATTTACCCACTGCCATGTGGCAGCCCATCACTGAGCCATGTGGCATCCAACCATTGGGCCATGTCAACTTACGGTCTACCAACTTAGCCTACCACATCACCCTGCCACGTTGGTTTCCATGTCACTGTACGGTCTACCACGTGGCTGTATGGCCTGCCACATGGCGTAATTTTACTGCTCCACAAAATGACCCAAAATGCCAAATATGGGTGAGAAGTGGCAACCTCTAGTGTTGCCACATCACCATGCTGACATCATCATGACACATGTCACCTCTTATGCATTCCACGTATGTTGTACAGATGATGACATCATTTGTACTGATGTTGATGTCAGCAGTACTGATGCTGACTCATCCCCTTGCTGACTGGGCTAGTTTGACCAAACTTTGACCGCGAATATATTTCGATCTGTGACTCTATTTGACAAGTCATTTAAGTCGTTGGAAATCTTGTGACGCACTCTTCACGATGGTGTTATTTTTACTGAGTTTTTAGAACTTTGAAATTTTGTCCTTTCTCTCTTTGTTGAGGCATTCTGAGCATCTTGAGTTGCTTCTGCGAGTTCTGAGTTGTCCTCAGTATTCTTTGGATCCTTTTTGGATCATGCCTTCCCACTGAGAGCTTTTTGGACCACCAAAATCTTTCATCAATCAAAATATAAGTGAGCGAAGAGTTCCCTCACCTTGTCCTTCTCAATCCACTTTGCCTTGCTTGGATGTGTTCCCTTTAAGCCTACTCAAAGATAATCAACATCACTCTTGTGTGAAGTCCTCTTCCTTCTGTCTAGGATGATATCTTCATTTAATGCATCCAAGTACTCAGTATCAAACTCATCAACTGAAGATATTGAAACTTCCCCATCCTGATCCATGATCATGGGAGGCTCAAAAAGTTTCAAGTTCTCTGCATTTACAACTGATTAAATCTACATATAAGGTGGAATATCCAGACGAAAAGCATTGGTACTAGTTTTCTCCAAAATAGTGAAGGGTCCATAATGAATGGGCTTGAGTTTCTTGCCTTCACCCTTCAATCTCTCCTTCCTGATGTGAATCCATACCTGGTCTCCAACCTGGAACTGATGATCAACTTTGTGTTTTTCATGTTGAGCTTTATATTGTGCTTGAATTTTCTCCAATTGTTCCTTGACTACTTGGTATACCTGTTGGATCCTCTAGATGAACTTGTGGGCTTTATCTTCATTTCTTTCTTCATTTGAATCGGCATATCTCCCATACATCAAGTCCAAAGGAACATTAGGTAGGTACCCAAAACATGTCTCAAAAGGAGAACAATGAGTGGAGGAATGTAAGGCTTGGTTGTAAGCATGTTGTACATAGGGTATCTGTTCATCCCATTACTTGGGATGCCTCCTGCAGTAGCCTCGAAGAAAAATTACCAATGTTCGATTTACAACCTCTGTCTGTTCATCAGTCTATGGATGGAAAGCAGTGCTCCTCTTCAATTTGGTGTCCATCATTCTCCAAAATCTTGTCCAAAAATCCCCAAGGAATTGAGTATCTCGATCTGAGATAATGGATGTGGGTAACCCAAAGTGAACCCAAACATACTGAAAGAAGAGCTTAGCAGTCTTCTCAGCAGTGATCTACTTTTTACATGGAATTAAGATACACATATTGTTGAACTTATCCACTACAACATACAAATAGTCATGAACCCCTTTCGACAATGGTAAACACCCTACAAAATCCATGGAGATACCTTCCCATGGATGGGATGGAACAACAAGTGGTGAGTATAGCCCCAGTTTAATATTAGTGGGCTTACAAGTAGAACACATCACACACCCCTTTACGTATTTAGTTACACATGCTTTCATTTGAGGCCAGTAACAAAACCTCTGCAAATGAGCCATAGTTTTTCCTACCCAAAAATGCCTAGACACAAGAGAAGTATGAGCTTCTCGTATTACATGGACTCGTTCACTTGTAGGAATACATAGCTTTCCCAGATGGTAGAGTAGTTTTCCCTGCAGACAATACTTATCTACTTGTGCACCATGGGTTAGCTTCTCATATACTTCTTTAAAATCTTCATCAATGACATATTGTTCCACATAGATATCATGAGATAAAGAAGTATTCTTCAAAATAATAGAAGCAACAATAGGAGGTCTAAAAATCATATCAGCTACCTTGTTACTTGTACCCTTTTTGTACTTGATTACCAAATGAAATTGTTGTAGAAAACCCATCCATCTGTAGTGTCAAGATTGTTGCAGTTTGGTTTGTACTTAGAGATACTGTAAGGGTTGGTGATGTATATGTATGATTGTGCCCTTCCCTAACAAGTAGTGTTTCCATTTCTTTACACTTTGAACTAATGCATACAACTCTTTATCATATGTAGGATAGTTAACAACATCTTGGTTAAAAGTTTTAGAGTGGTAATAGATTGGCTTACGATATTGCATCAATATTTCACCCATGGCGTATCCGTTGGCATTTGTCTTAATCTCAAAGGGTTGTTGAAGATTCGGCAGTGCTAAGACTAGTGTGGTACTGATCTTTTCCTTCAAAGTGTCGAAATATTTTTGTTGATTTCCTCTCCACTTAAAAGTGTTCTTCACACTGGTTAAGGCATGCAAAGGAGCTGCTATGAAGAAGAAGTTTGAAATGAACCTCCTCCAATATTGGACTGCACCTAAGAAGCTATGTATCTCAGTTACACTTTTGGGCTCATGCCAATTTACAATTACATCAATCTTGGAAGGATCAATTTTCAATTGTCCTCCTCCTACAATATGACCTAAGTACACAAGTGCAGTCTTGCCAAATTCACATTTAGACAATTTTACATACAACTTTTCCCTTTGCAAAGTATCCAATACTTTCTTTACATGACTAATATGTTCATCCCAAGTCCCACTAAAAATAATAATGTCGTCTAAATATACAATCACAAAATCATCTAGAAAAGGTGTGAATACATCAATCATCACAAGCATGAAAGTTGTCAAAGCATTACAAAGCCCAAACGACAAAACTAACCACTAAAACAATCCATGTTTGGTTTTAAAGGAAGTCTTCCATGCATCCTATTCTGCAACCCCGATTTGATGGTATCCACTATGCAAATCCAACTTAGTGAAATAAACAACATTCTTTAACTGATCAAGTAAATAATCTATACGAGGAAGAGGGTATCGATTTTTCACCGTGATTTTATTTAAGGCCCAATAATCTACATGCATTCACCATGTGCTATATTCCCGTGTCACTGTCATGATAGGAGAACCACAAGGAGATAAACTAGTCATGATGACCCCCTGATCCAATAATCCATGTACCTTCTTCTTGATCTCTATCATCTCCACAACTGACATCGTGTACATGCCCACATTAGGAAGAGGAGAATATTGTTGAAGATGTATCTCATGTTGGATTTCTCTGTTAGGAGCTAATCCATTTGGTTCCTGGAAAATATCATCATACTTAGAAACATTATCAATTAATTCTTTCTTATGAGAAGGATCACATCCTTGGAAAGTGTTGGATGTTCCGACATCTTTTTCCCTTACGACCATGACTACATGTCTCTTATTAGTGTTTATGAGTCTCTGCATTTGTCCTGCACTAACAAGTGTTGTGTTTACCCTCATGCTGTGAGCTCTAACAATGTATTCCACTCCCCCCTTAGTAAGGTGGTATTTGTTCACATGATGAAAGAAGACTTATTTTCGATCATAAAGATAAGGACTCCCCAACACTATGCCACATATATCAAGTGATACATCATCCAAATCCACTTCATCAATAAAATTTGAAGAAATAGCAAATCTAACCCTACATTGTTTGGTGACATTAAGTTTTGTTTTATCACATACCCAACCAAGAGGATAAAGCTTTTGATGTGGTTTTGTTTCAAGACCCATCTTTTTGACAAGTTCTTCAGACATCAAGTTTACTTGGGAACCTAGATCAAATAATGTATCTATCTTGGCTTGTTTAGATACAACTCTTATGTGAAATAATTCATTCATGTTTCATTCATCATCATGAGATTCATTATTGGAATTTGAACTGGCATGAAGGGAATCTTTACCTTATACTCCAACCACTGTTATCTTTCCTTCGTCTCCTGAATCGGAACCAAGATCTTGTTGTATTGTAGCAATGGTTTTTGTCTTCCGCTTTCCATCGAATTGTTTTGGTTTCTTCTCTGGATGTAGTTTTCAACATTGTTCATCATTGTGGCCACTTTTCTTGCAATGAGTGCAAGATGGCTTTCCTCCTTCTCTCGTCACTGTGGCGGTCTTCTTGTCCTTCCTTTTAAACTTATTAAATGGCTTATGTGGGAGATTGGAAGGTTTCTTTGTGGGATCTTCTTGAACATGATTTCCCTTGTTCTCAAGGTGAGTGGCTTTCACACAAACTTCATCAAGACTGGTGGGGTTAAACAAGAGCAAAGTATGATGAATATAATTATGAAGTGCGCTAGTATACTTCATTAAAGTTTCATAAGAATCCAAAGTAATGTTTAATGCAAGAGATTTCTTCCTAAATTCTTCCGTGAAACTTTGTACAGTTTGACCTTTACTTTGCCTTAAATTTTTCCATTCCATCATTGCTTTATGTAAATAACCCAATGGATAAATTTTCTTATGTATCATTGATTTAAATTCCAACCATGAGGAAAGAAGATTACCACACTTACTTTTGTCCTAAAGTTTGCTCTCCCGCCATCGAGAGCGGTGCCTTCCAACTAAAGAGAAGTTAGTTGCACTTTAACTTCCTCTTCATCAATATGTTGAACACAACAAAATACTTCAACTTGTCGGATCTAATTATCTAGCTTTTCAGGATTAGCATCTCCATTAAACATAGGTAAAGAAAATTTTACATCAAGATTTAATAATGGTTTCTTAAAAGAGGCTTTATGGCTAGAATGATGAGAATGGCGAGAATGCTCAAAGGAAGAAAAACTAGAACTTGATGGTGAAGATGGAGGTTCAGGAGGGTCTCCTCCAGCCCCTTGATTTACCGAAGCATCATCATCAACATCTGCGTCCTTTTTCTTCCATTTCTTCTTCATCCTCTTCTCGTAGTCTCCATACATTTGTTCGACCATTTTTGACATGCGATAAAATACCATATGGAAGTTTTTCTCATGTTCATCACGCTTGTCCTGTTCTTCAATTTTATTCCTTCGGGATGCATGACCAGCTTCAGGATTGAAAGTCTTAAGAGTTCCTTCACCTTGCTTATGCTTGGCCCTAGTAAGCATTCACACTCAACAATTCAAGTCAAAGATAACTACTTTGATACCAACATGATCCAGGATCTTTTCATCGAGTGACTTATAAAGAATTGCATTAAATGAGCATAAATTAAAGTGCACCATTAAAGAAGGAAAAGCTCAATAATGAAGAGACATAAGCATCAAATATGAAAAAAAAAACTTGATAACGGAGTTCATCCCTAGTGGAATACGTCTTCGGGTCCTACTCTAAAATGGGTAGGCCTTTTTATTAACTCAACAAAAGAATTTGGCAAAATACATAAGTATACCTCATTCTAAAATCAAATTGTAGAAGTTTTTCTCATATCAGAAAACATACAACACCACTAAATTCATGGTGTCAAATTACCCAAAAATGATTGTATCCATGCTTCAATCCAACTCTGGCACTCCTAGGCCCAAGAGAAACTCTATCTCGGTTTTCATGCCCTGTAACCTGCAATAAATGCTAAGGAATCTGTCTCAAAAAGTGTGTTGGTCTGTATCCTCACACGCCTCCCTGGTACACTGGGCGGATTCACCTTTTAAGAAAAAAGGGTGAGCTTTATAAATGATGGAGGTCGTTGGCCTTATGGTTAGCGGAGCATATGCTAAGGCTTTGATAGAGGGGGAGATCTCAAGGTCGAGCCCGCGGGCCTCCCCCTTTTGGTTTGTTTGTTGTAACATATACATATATTTGAAATGGTTTGTTCCACTAGACTTAGCAGTGTTTATATAAATCTGTTGACGCCAGATTTGGCGGGGTCTCACCGGATTTGGCGGACCCACCAAATATTTTATATATTTTTTTGAATTTTCATTCACAGATTGTCATTGGGCATTTTCCCACTACCACATGGTAGCCAACCATTGGGCCACATCAACCATTGTACAATCACCCTGCCATGTCAATGTATTATCTGCCAAATCATCTTGCCACGTCAGTCACCATGTCACCATACGGTCTGCCATGTGGTTGTACGGACGGCCACGTGGCACAATTTCACTGGTCCACAAAATGACCCATAAATGCCAAATATGAGTGACATGTGGCAGCCTCTGGTGTTTCCATGTCACCATGATGATGTCATGTTGATGTCATCATGACATGTGTCACCTCCTGCGCATGCCACGTATGCTATACAGATATTGACGTCATTCATATTGATGTTGATGTCACCAGTATGGATGTTGACTCATCCCCCTATTGACTGGGCTAGTTTGACCAAACTTTGACCGGCAATATCTTTCGATATGTAACTTCGTTTGACGATCTGTTTGCACTGTTGGAAATCTTACGACGCGCTCTTCATGATGATGTCATTTTTACTGAGTTTTGAGAACTTTGAATTTTTTACCTTTCTCTATATGTTGAGGCCATTCTAAGTGTCATGGGTTGCTTCTGCAAGTTCTAAGTTGTCCTTAGTCTTATCTGGATCCTTTTTGGATCAAAGAGAAAAACCTGAGATCTTTCCACCATGTCCATTGCAAGAAATTTATGGTTTATTTTTTGTCATTTCCTCTATTGGCTTTGCAAAAATACAAAACAATTAGTCATGGGTTATGGATGTAAATCCAAATGGAAATGAAAACTTATTAGCAAGGTTCACTACACATAATTAATACTTAATGTAAATATATCAACAATTCACTAATCTTGTATAGGTGTTTTTCAAGTTCATTGTAAAGATAGCGCATAGTTTTTCTTTATTTTACACAAAATTATGTTAATGATTTTGTTGGGATAAAATGAAATTGTTGTTTGTAATACCTTTTTCATAAGTCCACTTATTAAATTTCCATTTTAAATTGTATTATATATTATAAAATGGAACCCGGAGATAATGTAAACCGCCAACCAATAGACCAAGGTGAGGAAAACCCCAACCCACCACAACCACCCAACATAAACACCCAAATTGATGAGGGGTTGGCCACAATGAGAACATGTGTAAATCAATTAAGGGGCATGAGAGAACCAAGAAGAGATTCATTGACCACTTCATTGGACGTCATTGTGAGTTCCATTGCAAGTTCCCAAGGGAAATTGACTTCTATTTCTGAATATAGGGCAAGAATGTTTGAGTATTACAGCACTGGATTGGATAGAAACCAAGTTAGAGACTTGGGTATTTCAAAAAAAAAAATGATGTCTATTTTTATTAATCCTCGATCTAGACAACAACAACCACCTATAAATAAGAAATGCTTTTCCATTGACTGGTGTGTCCACCCACAAATTAGTGAAAACTAGATGGATAGGTGGTACATGGTATTTGATAAACCTCCCTGCAATAATAGGGAGGTGCATTTATATTTTTTGCAAAAAGCATGGGATGAATTTATTTTGGGTTGGCATGTCAACTACTTCAACATGGGTGACTTCGAGGGGGTGGGTCGAGGCTCTGCACGGGACTGAGAGCATGCTAGGAACGATCCCATGTTAGGTCCTCGTCCCCCCAAGTGAAGGCATGACCCCCCTACCCAACATCATCTTGTTTCAGAGATCTTGCAATAGGCATAATTAGTTATATCATCATTGACTCATAGCCTAGTGCAACATGAGAACTTTGTTGCACTATCTCGACATGAGGTGCCTGTTGGTGACATTGATAGACGGGTCAGAGATTCACTCCATACAACAGAGTTCAGTAAGGAGAGGGAACATGGACATAGAAGTCGTCCATGTGAACCTCAAAAATGCTCGATTTGTGGGTAGACTTGTTATGGGACTATTGAGGCTAGTGGACAGTGGAGCTTCATGGAGGAGGTTAGTATCTTAACTATCTCTATGTTCTTCATCGTTATATATTTATATAGTATTTCGTGTATTCATATCGATATTTTATTGTATGTTGTTTTGCAGTTGCTACGCCCGTGTAGAAGACCCTCTACACCCATGGATGCACCAGTTTGTCTCCACCATTGATGCAATAGTAGAGGCATCCTACTCAATAGGTCTACCCCATACATAGGTATGTGTCACATTTGATAAATTCACCATATTGATTTCTTTATTTTATGGCATCCTCTAATTTTTAATGTTCTTGTGTTTCTATAGGTTGTGGGACCAAGCGATGTTGAGAAATATTCACCTAGGATGGACAAGTCACTTGCATCAAAGCTATCATGTGTAGAGTTAAATATCATTTAAATATTAAAGTTGTTGTATTTGGGTTGTTGAATTTTACTATTTTGTACTAATAGTTCAATATTATTAATATGTATGTAAGCTGCTAATTTTTTTGTTAGTTTTGGTAATATTCCTCTCCCTAGGCACTTGCCCACAGCTTCTAAGTTACGTTACTCCAGGCCGAGGGTTCTTCCATCACTTGTACAGTTTGTGGGGGTCCATCACTACCCGCCCCCAACATCTTTCTTATCCCATGCATCCTCAGTGGATGCACCCACAATCCACCCATCTGCACCACCTATTCCATCGCATCCATCCATAGTGGATCAACATGTATGCCACCCACCCCCACCACCATTTCCATTTGCGCCATCCGTTGAGGCTTCCACAATAGAGGTTTCCTCAGAGCAAATTTTACAACCGAGAACTCCACCTACCAGCGAATCTCCATCAAGGCCCAACATATGCATGATGAGATAATGTGTTGATGATAAATTTTTGTGTATCATGAATGGAATTGATTTTATGCATATTTGTTTAAATTTCATTATATGATCCTTGTAACTGATGTGGGGTGGAATTGTTGAGATATTAGGGTCGCTAAGGAGGGTAACACCCTCACGATTGTTCGTACCATATACGGTGAGTTGTCTTATGTTGAATTACAAAGTATCATTTTGTAAGTATTTTAATTCATTGTGGAAATAAACTTATAGCAATATGTTTTATTTGTGTAGTCTTTAGAGTGACGAACCATACCTAGGCCCAAAACCACTCGAGGTGCTTCTTCGAGCAAGAGAAGAGAGTTCAATTTCCAGGATACTCCTGAGGGTGGTGAGGGTGGGAGTGGTCAATGACTAACCAATGACTACCATTTTGTATATGGGACACCATATGCATATTTTTTATGTTAGGGCACTTGTTGGCATTTTGTATATTGGGCATGAGGTGACATTTTGTAAAAATTGTACTAAACGATGTTGAATATATATGTATACACACACATTTCATGGCACGTTTTTTATGAATCTCTTTGTTTCTTCATTTTATGTTGTTGAATGTATGAATTTCAAAGTGTATGAATTTAATGTGTATGAATTTATTTAATTTGATTAATTACTTTTTAAAGTGTTAATGAATTCTGTGTTATTAAGAATAGTTCATTTTTTCTAAATTTATTATAAATACTTGTGTTACGCATTAACGAATCTCTTATGGTGGAAAATATTGCCAAATGCTAAATCCATACACAATCAATGGTTCTCATTACCTAAATTTGACAAAAGACTAAAGACTCGTCCTAGTTGAGAATCCAGGAACCAATAATAACAATCATGTAGGCTAACATAATCACAATAGAAATAAGAGAGTTGAAACCTCACATTACTCTATCCAAAATGAAGCATGGTTCATTATAATGGCTGATCTAAAAATGAAGAAGACTTGAAAAACTTGAATAATTATTGCAAGTGAAATGTTATGTGTTTAAAGCAACAGGATCAATTTGAAACACATAAATTAAGGATTACTTATGTGAAATACACATAGACAATAGCATAAACATTGAACATAAACACATGTGCACAGCAATTGATAAAGGAGTTCACCCCTCTTCTGGGCTACATCTCCTGGTCCAGCTTCCAATGGATCATTATTATTAATTGCTCAAAAAGTGCTCAAAAACATGTATGACAATGCTCAATATGACAAACCGACTGCTCCAATGGCTTCCCAGCGTCCCAAAACCCCTGTCTGGGCTCTTTCGGCACCTCAATCGGTCGAAAAATGAAGAAGTTAGGCCTCTTGGAAGTCTCCCTCT
>JZKD02S2429618.1:0-27931 GCA_000966675.3 Picea glauca
ACTATATTTAAAATGTATGGAACCATAACTTAATTAAGGACATATAATTATATGAAAAATCTTAATTTCAAAAAAATAAATGGTGTACAACATTTTTAACATTGGATGAAGCATGAAAATATGATTAAAAACGCGATTGAATAAAAATAAAAATAAGAACAAATAGAAAAGTTTGAAAATAGATGAAAAAACACCTTTGAGAAAAACTAAAACTAAAACTAAAAATAAAAATTGAACAATTTGAAAATAAATGAAAAAACGAGCATTTAAAAAAACAAAGTGGAAACCATATGTATCAGAAAATTTAAAATATCAAAAAACCACCTAAAAATGGAGGGGGGTGCTACCGGTAGAACCATTTTTAAAAACGGGGTGAAAAACTTGACCCCCCCAAAAACGATAACTCTGTAGAGTTCTCGTTAAGTTGGTAACTATGTTTAGAACTCTATGTTGGTTTGGTAGCTTCAATTGGACAGGTGAATAGCCTAGTGTGGGCTCTCCCATACACTGCCATGTCTTCATGGGTAACACATTTACCTCGAAGCCTAAATCCAGTATGATATCCCCCATATTGAAATCTCCAATGTTAGCATTCAATATGAATTCCCTACTTGTCCTCCTTCTTGTATGGAGGTGATTGACTGATGTTTGTTCTAACTTCCCCTATACCTCTATGTTACATTTCTCTAACATATTTTGCAAAATTTTAACAGATGATTGGTCATTCAGTAACTTAACACATGATTGTAAAAAATTCTTTATGGTACCTACTTGCGCTATAGGTGGTACTTCATTGGTGTGGTCCATTGATAAGGGAATATCATACATTGGTACACTCTAAGTGTGTTGCGCGGTTGATGTAGATGCAACATCTTTCTTGATGAACTCCTGTCTTGCCTCCTTGAATATTTCTTTTTCTTTCCCTGCATCAAACTGTTTTTGTGGTTCAATATATCTCTTCACCCATTAGTGTTGCATTGCTTCTTGTCTTACTGCATCAGTTCCTGTCTTAGCACCTCCTCGTGTGACTATGTTGATATTTCTTCCATGATCCCTTGCCTATGCAGAAATCCATTGAACATTCTGATTGTTTTGATTGCACTTTTCTTGATTTTTTCCCAATAATGTTGGACAATCCTCTATATCATGGTCTGTTGCGCGACAATACATGCATGACACAGGTGTAAGTGGAAATTCCCTTGCATAGTGTCCTAGATGTTGGAAGTTGTGGCACACTATTGGACCTCTGCCTCTTCCAAATCCTCCTCTCCCTTTCCATCCACCTCTGTATCCTCCTCGATCTACTCATGGTGTGTTGTACTGAGACACCCGATTATACTACACAGGGTTATTATATGGTTGCACGTTATTATACCGAGGTTGCGCAGTATTGTATGGAGGTGGTACCTGGTTAAACTGAGGTGCAACTTTCCCTGGCATCATTTCTTCCTGCACCTTATAGATTTATGACGTTCTTTCCTGCATCAAGTCCATTGTTCTACAATATTTTTCATCATGACCCACTGATTTGCAAAAGTTGCAATATGAACTCTTGGGTACTGTTTGATACTTCATCATGGGAAAATGGTATGGGTCATGTCCAAGTGTTTTACAGATATCACACCATGGTCCTCCTATTAGTAAAGGGTTTGGTATCCCTGTTTCCATGTACTGCGCGAAAGTTGAACACTCATTCTTGTGATGTCCTTCTGTGTTGCATGTGGTACACCAAACAACTTCTCTTTTCTCATTTCTCTTACTCTGGTTTAGTTGAAATGTGAGGTTCTTCAGATCCTTCTTCAACTCCTCTATTGTTGGATCTATCTTCTGATACTGGTTCTCTTCCAGTTGTAGGGTTTCCTATAGAGCCTATGCTTGAGTTTGAAACTTTTGCTGCCTCAAAGGGTATTTCAGATGTGGTAATAGTGAGTTCACAAAGAGATGTCTATGTTCCATATCAGTCATGACATACTTCATCTTACCTTTAAGACGTTTAAACCTCTGATCAATCTCCCAAACAAACTCACCTGGTTTCTGCCTGATTTCAATCATCTCATTCATATACTCATCTTCTGAACTAGGCTTCTAAAATTCATTTATCAGTAGCTTCTTGACATATGCAATCATCCTTGTTGTTCCAGGTGGACTATTACAACTAAGCTCATGTACCAATCCAATGCGCGGTCTCTTAGCATGATAGTTAACTGCACAAGTTTTGTATCATCATTTGTGATCTGCTTTTCTTCCCAAATCTTCTCATAGATAAACAAGTGCTTTTCAGGATCCTTTGATGCCTCTCCCTTGAATTCGAGTAACTTGATGGTGGGATCATGTCCTTCCATTTTTAACGATGATGAACTACGACCTCCGCGCGGTGTAGATACTTGACTACTACTTCCTAAACTGGCTCCTCCAGTTGTTGCTCTTTGATTGGGTGCACTTCCTGTTGTCTTTCTTCTACTAAAATTCAGTTGTCTAAACAATGGTGTTCTTTCTGGTGTATTAGTCGCACATGGGGTTATGGGTTCCACACTGACACTAATATGGATATGAGTGTTTCCTTTTATTCCTTCCCTTTGAAATCTTGTCTTCCTTTCATATGTTGCACGCAATATTTCCTCAATTTTCTCCATAGCCCAAAGATCCTCTACCTCTTCTTTATCACTTGCCAAGCCCTCTCTATCTGCTATGGCTCTCTTCTTATTATTCATCTTATATTGGTAGGGTAATTCACTGTGCATTTTTCCAACTGTTTCCATGATCTGTTTAATCTGATCGTCCTCCATCATGATTGGGTCCAAGGCATCCTCCTTCTTTCCCTTATCCATCTCTTCCTCCATTTCTCCAGCTCTTGTCAGTGCTTCCCCCCTTCCCCCATGCACGCAGGGAAGTTTAGCTATTTTCTTCCATAGTAATCACACCTTTGTTATAAAGTAAGATATCGATTGAAGAATAGAGTGATCTGATATACCTACCTCTAGGTCTTTTTAAGAACTTGTGATTTTCTACGCTGTAAGACTTCACAGTATCTACTGCAAATTCTGTGATAAATCGTGCAACAATGTTGTCTAGCCAGAAATCTACTGCATGCGTGAATTCATTGTTAACTTGTTGTAACTGCGTGATCTCCACGGGATTCCACTCGAGTTGTCTGATTCAATTTGTAGGGTGGTTTTATTTCAACCTCAATAGCCATTCCTGCAACACATGCGGGAAATCACAGAAAAATACCTCATGCAGGTTGCTAAACATGTACTTGTCCAGATATTTGTGCGGTGTTAATTTATGGTTTCTATTATCCTTCTGTGCAAAATCAAGATCCTTTGTTTTCAACCAAATTTCAATCTCCGTCTTCGTTAGATTCCATGGTCTGAACATTCCTTTTAATACCTTCATTATTTTTGCAATTCTTTCACAAATCCCACTCACTCAATCCCATGCAGTTCCAGCGGGCAATGAAACCATTTGTTGGTTGTTACTCATTCTCTAACTACTTCTTGGGCTAACCTAGGTTCAGATATGAATAGATTCCAATGAAGTCCTCTAAAACTATCAATCGTCCTGGTCAAAAATAAGGCAACACAACATACAAAGTGTACAACGCAGTCTCACTCGAGATAGTTCTATGGGTGACTGCAATGCTCAAATGCTTGCAGTCTAGGAAAGAGTGGGGATCTGGGATTGTGATTCATCTTCTTAAGCCTTGATCTGGCAGTTCCTTCTATTATTCTTAAGATCCATTCATCTATTAAGTGTATTCATGTATTTTAACAAATCTAAAAATTGACAGATCTCACAAAATTATTCATTCATCAACTAACTATTCACATAAAGTAATTATGTAATAAACACATCACATAACACAGGTATTACCGTGGTTCACCCCCTCCTGGGATACATCCACAAAGATTTGGATATTAGGCTATTTTATTATGGTTCTATAATATATGGTGTTGCACACACTCTAGTTTCTGATCATACAATCATAAAACAGGGTCCACAACCTCTGTGAGGCTGACTAGATCGCACCAGGCTCCTCAGCCTACCATCCAACCTTATGGATCTAGATACTTGACTCTCCTTCATCTCAACATCTTACAAAAAGGTATCTGATCTTACAGTCATTCTCCTAGACAAGAAAAACAATGTTCTCTCACATTATGGAACCCCCGACCTAGACCTCCTAGGGACTTATTTATACTTATTTTTGGCTTATCATCCATTAAAATCTCTTACAAAAACCCTATCCCTAATGTGGTTAGGTTTTCCTGGATGTATGACTTGCATGCTTTCCTCCTTTGCATGTTGCTTTCCCTCACACATGTTGTTTTTCCTTCTAGTTGTACTTTTCTAATTTAAGCTATACTTTCCAAAATTGGATTCTTCCTCAAAATCGGTCTGCGCCCAACAAGTATGGTCGATGATAGAAAACATTTCAAGTTTTCTAGAGTGTGACACTTGGATATATATTTATGCCATATAATTAACTTTCTTTTCATGGTAAGAAACCTATGTAGGCACAATATTAAGTGCATAGATGAATGGAGACTTGGTAACAAGTATGGCATGGTATGTGCAAATTCATGATGTGAGCCTTGTTGAGGAGCTTGGCCTATACAATAATAATCTAAGTAGCAAAATACATACTTTGATTGCAAGGCTGCAACATTTACATTTCTTGAGTCTATCTAGTAGGAAACTATCTTGTTGGAGAAGTTGCACTTTCTCTTAGGATGGAGAGTAGATAAGTAATATTGGATTTGACGATGAGCTCTCTGAATGGCACAATACCCCGACATCTCCGTGCAGGAGGAACGCTAAGAGTGTTGGACCTTGGGGGAAATATTTTCAAAGGAACGTTGACACATGAGGTTGGGTGTTGTCCTATGCTTACAAAGAGTGATTATCATAATAATAGTTTGAGTGAAACAATACCAAACAATCTAACTATGAACAAATATTTTGTATTTGGTCATGAAAATGAATGCCTAGAAGCATCCATACCACCAAATCTCGGCTTTCAGAGAAACTTCACATTATTAGATATGTCATACAACAAGTTATCAAGAGCCATACCAACCAAGTTTGGAAAACTCTTGAAGCTCAATAGTTTGACTTTATCCTCAAACAAACTCACAAGGAGTATACCATCTTAGCTTGGGAATTGCTCCAAAATATTCAAACTGGATCTTAGCAAAAATTCACTTACATGACTGCTTCTTTTCAGTTTGACAAAGTTGTAAGTTTAAATTTTAAGAAACAACATTTCAGGACAAATACCAAACTATGTCTCTGGTCTTCAAGAGCGAATACAATTGCAACCATGTGAGAATAAGCTTGAAGGTCATATTCCCTCATCTCAAAGAAATTCACGAAGTCTTTTCGCTAGTTTTGAATATTAGCAATAACTATTTGAATAGAGGGATGCCACCTCACCATGGTAATTTGAAGTTTCTTCAAAATATCGATCTATCAAATAATTAACTTTCTAGTATACCTCCTTTAACCTTCAAAGTTGGATGACATGCTATCTTTAAGTTTTGTAAATGTATCACACAACTAGCTTTCAAGAATGCTTCCAAGTTCCTGGATGGATTTTGGGACAACATCTCCTAGTTTTTCGTGGGAAGTCTGGGTTTGGTTTAACATATAAGCTATGCCTTTGCAAGAGTGGAGGACACTCTTCTCACATAAACCTTACGACGCATATAATAATTGTCATTGTTTTTGGTTTGGTTGAACTCTATTTGTAAGCCCCGACACAACATTATTAAGAACCAAGAAGAAAAAATTCAGATTATAACAGTTGCCTTCCTTTAGAGTATATTGCAAGGCTTAGGATCTTCACATCCGACTTTAGAGGTTCTCCTTGGGTGTTCCAACCAACTCTCAATTCTTGCATAGACTTCAAATTGCTATATTTCTCCTCCATGAAACAAGCTACATTCATATTATAGAGGTGAAAGCAACAAATGGATCATCAACTCAAAACATGGGTCTCTTCACCAGCAGGAGAGGTAGAGAAGTCAGGAAAGGAATACCCCCTAAATATTTTCCCTGTGGTTGGTAAGTGGGTGCATTCAAGCCACCCCATTGCGGATCGATGAAACTAATTAAATTAATTTAAAAAATTGTAGCAGAGACTTTATCCAAAGGTGACAAAACCTATGGCAATGAGGACAATCATGGCTATTATATTTCAATAAGCATGTTGAAATATTTCAATGAGGACAACGCATGGGAGTTTTGGCATTGAGTGATACTCCATGAAGGGAGGATGAAAGCTTGTTCCAGTAGAATTATGGTGAGTGGAGAAGATTGACTCTTAGGAAAGGCAAGAGACATTTAATCACTGACACTCTTCGTGCCCTCCAGAAATTCAAAGTGCTATCGAATCTCCTAGTCGACATCAACAACGAGCTTGTGGTAATGGCACCCACTCAGGGTTATCGTCGGGGGAGTGGAACCTAGGCTGACCCATATATTTCAAGGCACTCAAGTCCTAACTCCTGCCGAAATAGAGTGAAGAGGGATTCTCAAGCTGCGGTAGAGGATTTCTAGGCAGTCACCCCGCCTCAAATCTGCGACCATCTGGAGGAAATTGAGGATGAGATACATTTGGAGCGAAGAATAACTGTATATTGGAAAGTAGATGCAGACATAAGCAGTTGGGTGTATGACTTGGGAAATTCCAAGGCTCGCAACACTAAGAACTAGAAGACCATCGACCTACATTGGCAACTCAAAACGCTAATGGGGAAGATCCTGCAGAACCGAGAGTATGACATGATAAAATCCTTCTGCAATTGGACGAGATTCATTTGTTGATAAAATAGATCTTGACCAAGATCCCGCCTTCAAACATGCCACCTACCAACCCGACTTTGACATCCCCACAACAAGGGGTTCCTGAGCTGCCTCGGGAATCAGATGAAGTGTCACGAGAATAACCTCTAGTATATTTAAGATTTTGTTTATTTTAATGATGATAGGAAATATAAGCTATCCTATAACACAACACCATGATAATGGGAATATGAAAAAGGACACTAGAAAGTGGTGTGACTTCCACAAAATCCATTGGAACAACACCGATAATGTTGCTCAAAACAATCATTGGTGGCCAAGCTCAAAGAAAAAGAATCGAGCACTAACTCATACCATAATTCAAAAAACAATAAAATGATACAGATCATTGATGCATAACCCACTGCTACCATTGAGACCACAAAAATCCAACCATAAGAACCAGAGGATCTTGAGGAGGGGGAGCGCATCTTCCATTCATAGATGTGGGTGAAGGGGACCCCACTGCATTTCATTGTTGATAGCAGAATCCAAAAGAACCTAATCTAAAAAGAGTTCATCAAATAGTTGGATTTATCGACAACACCACACCCACAACCATATAACATTGGGTGGCTTCACCATGGATGGGATCTATGTATCATCCAACAGTGTTTCTTGTCCTATGGCATTAATCTCTTCAAGGATGAGGTACTGTGTGATGTTTCTCCACTGGAAATCTGTGGTGTTCTTTTAGGCCAGCCATATATGTGGAAGCGTCATTTTGTTTATGAATCTTGACCCCGAGTGTCATTTATACTTTAGGGGATTAGCTCTACAGGAAACCAGAGGTAGTTCCAATTACTATCTCGGTGAAACAATGTCACAAAGTAATATCTCATACCAAAAAATTTAGCCTCTTCACGATCCATTCAGAAGGTGAACAGAGGGATAATGCAACCACTACAGCCTCGGCCCAAGACCTTTCTACCCAACAGAAGGAGGTTGAAAATATTGTAGAAGAGCACAAATTTATTCTTAATTCATCTACGGGGGTGCCTCCACACTACCCAATCAAGCAAAGTTATAACAAATCCCTCCACAACTCTATTGGACATAGCCCTTTTCATGTGTGCTTGGGGTTCTAGCCATTCACCCCCATCGACATAAATTTTCCTATTGCAACTGCATAGGAAGACTCCTCCCATGCTCAAACCCAGTATGATCGAGAAACCAAATTTGTTGAACGAATCTAGCACATTCAACAACAAGTTCATGACATTTTGCAGAAAATCAACACCAAGTACAAGTAGCAACACGATCAACATTGAGTACCACACAAGTTTTAGGTGGGAGATAAGGTATGGTTGCATTTGCAGAAAGAGCGCCTCGTAGGACCCCATCAAAAGCTACTCCCACTCTGATATGGGCCTTGCACCATCACCAAGGTTGTGGGTGGGAATTTTTTTGAATTAAGTATCCCTCCTTTCCCTGGATTGCACCTGGTATTTAATGTGGAACTGCTTCGACCATATTTTCCACCTTTCTTGGACACTTTGGACACGGTCGAACACTTGGCCCCTAAAGAAATCAATCTTAACTACATTGAACAAGGAAAAGTTGATCGGATCATGGACACCAATATGAAGGGAACCCACCAATAGGACATCCAACTCTATCGGGTCGTCAAAGCAGTGGAGTTTCTTCACCAGGGAAAGTGGCTCACCATGAGTCAGATCTAGCAAAAGTTTCCCCATCTAATGGATGAACTTGACGTAATGGGGACCATTTATTCCTAAGGTGGGAAGAATGATCTAGGTGGATACTGGTGACCACCCACATGTTCCATTAATTTAGAATGGTTCCACATCTTGGCAGTGTTTCTACGGTTTTTTCAAGTCCTAAACTTTTGGGGTCGTTTTGAGGCCCTAAAGGACTTTGTTTAGACATTCAGGGGGTGAGGGTTTCCAACTACATACCTTAGCCCTTGCCAAATGTTGTACTTCTTGGCTAGACCTTTCCAATGGTATACCAAGTGCCCAAATGGATATCATATGAAAAATTTATGCCCTCGGGAAGTTGACGTATCAACTACCCCCATCGGGGGCCACAAACATTTTGGCATTTCATCTTATGCGGTTAGGGTTTTCTTGTTATGTTTTATGTTAAAATGTCTTTTGAGCCTCTTTTTAAACATCATCTTCTTGTGAATGCACATAACCATCACATCTCTTCTCAGAGATACGCTACCACAATTCTAGCGAGTTCATTTTGCTCTGCATTTTACAGTTCTTGTACATTTTGTTCATTAATAGAAATTGTGTATTATTGTATCTATGTGTTTCTTGCAATATATTTGTGTATTTCCTTGTTATATATCTGCCTTCATTTTGTTCTCAGCATAATCTGGATCAATCTCATTCATCTTGATCTCTTCTCCCAACACCAATGTTAATGGACTCTTCAGTTCACACATCACTTCCTTGCCCTCTTTGCACCATCACAACTTCCATCCATAACACTACCCACCCCTCCTTCTCTCAGATCTCAAGAACTACTATTAATTGCTATCGCCCTTGGCCAACGCCCATCTACACTAGGACTAGATCCCCTTTGTTCCAACTCCTCTGGTGCTCTACCCACAAAACCATAAACACAACCTTGAGACCTATCCTTAGAATATCTAGAAAAAATAATAGATGAAAAATGTTGGGGGTTATACACTATGAAAAGCTTGAAAAATTATGAAACTCTGAGTTGAACAATCTTACCTTAGGTAGTACCATAATTCTAGCCAACTCCAATCACCTCCAAGCAACGAATGCAATAAATATTTTTCCCTGCACTAAACTCTCCCCAAATATACCACTCTAGAAGCCAATGGTACATACGAAACTAGATGAGCACTAATGAAAGGCCTAAAAAGTTTTGTCCCTCCACTAGAAAAGACATTTTTACCCTTATTTACATGCATGGATAAAGTTTATTTTACAGTAGAGGATGGAGTCATGGAGCTAGACAAAAGACCCCTACCCTGGAGCACCTAGAGAAGACCAGATTTGGAACCCCTCAAAGGGGTTCTCTAAATAATATACCAAGTCTTTCACCACCTTCCACCAAAATAATTTCAACATATACTTATGATTTATTTTTTTATTTTTTCTCTAATTTTCTTTTAAATATGTTGTTTTTATCTTTTTATTTTAGTAAAATACATTTTTTTTTTTTAATTATAAATAAAATAGAAATCATTTTTTTCATGGTTTTTTTAATCCTTTAAAAGTTATTTAAGAAAAAAAAATAGTGATATTGGTTGTATTGTTATACAAAAATACTTCGAAAATTATTAAAATCTCAGCCTTCCAAAAAGGTGCTTGTGGAGTGTTGTTGATGATGATTGCCATTGTCCATTGAGACCTACTTTGTTCAATAGGACATTTAAGAAAAATGATAAGGAATTAATTGGTTTTATTTAATAACATTTTTTTCTATGATCAATGAAATTGGAGAGAAATTTTCCTAAATCTCCATAGTTCTAGTAAGATAACATGTTCTAAAAATCGTAGCATTAAAAATATTTTGAAATTGAGATATAATGTGAGTATACATATGACATATTAAGAGAAAGTGATTTTCATCCTCCAACTTCTTACTATCACAAAAATGACAAATTCTTTCATCGCACGACATTTTAGGATTTGTTCAATGTCATGTTCACTGAGGAGCTTGTGAGAGTTTGTTCTTATTTCAACAATGTTGTTTTTCTCTTAATTTTCTCTTGTCTCTTATTTAATCATTTCACCACAATTTTAGTTTAAATTTTGATGTGATAATATTTTTAATGGTATCAATATTCTATAGAGTGCCTCCTATGTTAGTCTCTAATGGTTTAGCCAAGAATTAGAATCTTTGTGAAATCACCTTTTAAGTTGTAGGTGGCTTTCACTGGAGTTTGAAGCAATCCTAAGAAGCCTCTTGTCATTCACGATTAGTTATATTATGCTTGTATATTAGGTACCTAGTCATAGCCATACTCTTAATTGGTGAAAGACCAACTTGAAAGAGGAGGATTATGTAGGGTGTATTTCTCTTAATTTTAAGAGTTTAAATTATAAAATGCTTCTAGATTTGCTATATTTTCCTCCAAGATTCTCTAGAGATATTGCAACTCGAAATTTCACATCCATATAAAATCAAATGAGTAACAAGAGTCTCAACGAGAATTTTGTTTCTTCCTAGAACAAAAAATCTATTGATTTACAGTTGTTTTCAAGACCAAAATAGGCTTTACGTCATCCATTAATCATTTTCTCAATGTTATATTAGTTTCAGTTAAGCATATGATCAAGGTCAACTCCAATATATTTGTATGAGTTAACTTCTTCTAAGTTGTTATTGTTATACATGAAAGTAGTGTAAGTTATGTTTTTGGATTTACAGTACCAGTTTTTTAGGCCATGGTTTTAAAAATGTTGTAATTTTAACCCCTCTGTTAATGGTGCTACTAGTAGCACCACTTTTTTATTGGAGAGTTTATATTAAGGTTCTACTTGCAACAATACTGGTTTTAACACCATAGTTTCATAAAAGTTGTACTTTTAACCCCCAAAAAAGGGTGTTATTGATAGAACCACTTTTAAATTTGGGGGTTTATGATTTAAAAATTTTAAAAGGATTTTCTTAGCAACATTATGCATTTTAGGGCCATGGTTGTAAAATGTTGTACCCTTAAAAAAATGATGTTACTGCTAGCACCTATTTTCCATTCAAGGGTCTATTTTGAGGTTTTTATGCAAAATTATGGGGTTTTAAGGCTAGAGTTCTCGTTTTGAGGTTACAATTGTCATCAAGTTGGTATTTATGTGCAAACATAGTCAATGATGATTGTAATTAGTAATATATTATAATTATTAATATTATTGATAAATAAAAATAATAGTTATTAATTATATTATGATTTAATTTAAGGTCCTAGCCTAGACAAACACCAAATTGATATATGAGACACCTTTGTTTATGGGACAATGGACTCCCTTTGTGCAATGAATTGATATATGAGACACCTTTGTTTATGGGACAATGGACTCCCTTTGTGCAATGAATCACTTTTTCTTAAGTGACACCTCTTGAGAAACTTGTCAAGTACTTCCCAGGGTAAACTGGATTTGTCAGAAGCTCAAAACTTTTCAACATAGGGCTCAAGGCCATTACAACAATATATTTGTCAAGAGCTCAACATGTCACTTGCAAGAATTGAACCTAGGTGGGGAGGATAACAATCATTCCTCCCAACCACCTTAGTTAGATCTAATTGACACTTAAACGACACCTAAAATGGGGTAAGCGACATAAGAAATTACTTGAACTAGTAAATTATGTGTTGTTTTATCTATTGTTTAATCGATTAAAACCGTGTCAAGTTAAAATGATTGCTAAATATGTTTACATTTAATTCTAAATATTTATCATTTCTATGATTTTTTTTCAAGCACTTTTAAAAACCAGTATTGTTTTCCAACACTAATAATCTAAGTAGAAAAATGCATACTTTGATTGCAAGGCTGCAACATTTACATTCCCTCAGTCTAGCAGGTACTCTCTGAATGGCACAATACCCCGACATCTCTGTGCAGGAGGAACACTAAGAGTGTTGGACCTTGGGGGCAATATTTTCAAAGGAACGTTGACACATGAGATTGGGTGTTGTCCTATGCTTACAAAGAGTGATTATCACAATAATAGTTCGAGTGTCCAACAATACCAAACAATCTAACTAAGAACAAAGATTTTGTATTTGGACATGAAAATGAATGCCTAGAAGGATCCATACCAGCAAATCCCGGTCTTTAGAGAAGCTACATTCATATTATAGAGGTGAAAGCATCAAATGAATAATCAACTCAAAGCAGGGTCATCTTCACCAACGAGAGAGGTAGAAAAGTCAGGAAAGGCATACCCCCTAAAACCTATCCATGTGGTTGGTAAGTGGGTGCATTCAAGCCACCCCACTGCGGACAGATGAAACTAAATAAATTAATTTAAAAATTGTGGTAGAGACTTTTTTCAAAGGTGGCAAAACCTATGGCAATGAAGCCACGCCACCTGAAATAACCCATCGATAATCTGTAAGGGGGCAGATTTTCACTCGTGCCAAAAGCTTTTGGGTTTTGAGCCATTAACCTCTTTCCTTATATTTAAAAAAAAACGAGTTGATCAATCAGATCAAAGAGAGTTTTGTATAGTTTCAACCTAGATAATATCTTAAAAAAAATCAATGTCCCTTATCCCTTATAGTGATCACCAAGACTACGTCTAATAGATTTATGTACTTTCTAGTAACATTTAGGGTTAATCCCCAAATGAAATGTTAGAGATGCACGGATTTTGGAGTGGGTGCTGGTGAGGACATGTCCAACTGGCGGAAGGGGCAAAGACCGGACAACTCCAAAGCAATAATAAAGAGGTATTAGGGAAACAACGTCCAATTCAATGGGTTAAATGACAAATTTAATGAAGATTAATGATGGTATGTGCCCCTTCATCATCTCGTTCACAGGACCAGCTATGATATCCACCACCCGCGCTCCAACTGATAGCAGCGTATGGGAGTTTTGGCATTGAGTGATACTCCATGAAGGGAGGGCGAAAGCTTGTTCCAATAGAACTATGGTGAGTGGAGAAGATTGATTCTCAGGCAAGGCAAGAGACATTTAATCACCGACACTCTTCGTGCCCTCCAGACATTCAAAGCGCTATCGGCTCTCCAGGTCGACAACAGCAGCGAGCTTGTGGTAATGGCGCCCACTCAGGGTTATCGTTGGGGGAGTGGAACCTAGGCCGACCCATCTAGTTCAAGGCACTCAAGTCCTAACTCCTTCAAAACCAGAGTGCAGAGGGACGCTCAAGCTGCGGTAGAGGATTTCCAAGCGGTCACCTCGCCTCAAATCCGCGACCATCTGGAGGAAATTGAAGATGAGATACATTTGGAGCAAAGCATAACTGTGGACTGGGAAGTAGATGCAGACATAAGCAGTTGGGTATTTGACGTGGGCAATTCCAGGGCTCGCGACACTAAGAACTAGAAGACCATCGACCTGCACTAGCAGCTCAAATCGCTAATGGGGAAGATCCTGCAGGACCGAGAGGATGGCATGATAAAACCCTTCTGCAATTGGACGAGGTGAGGATGGCATGATAAAATCCTTCTGCAATTGGACGAGGTTCATTTGTTGATAAAATAGATCTTGACCGTGCTCCCGCCTTCACATATGCCGCCTACCAACCCGACTTTGAAAGCCCCACAGCAAGAGGTTCCTGAGCTGCCTCGGGAATCAGATGAAGTGCCACCAGAATACTCTCTAGTATATTCAAGATTTTGTTTATTTTAATGAAGATAGGCAATAGAAGCTATCTTATAGCCTCCACGAAAGCTACAGATCTGAATTTGAGAAAGTGTATAGTTAGCAGGCTGTAAAACATCGGGTGTCACAACCTTGTTAAACGGCAGACTAAATCTGGATAGTTTCAAGGTACTTTTAACAACTTGGGGATGTAGCTCAGATGGTAGAGCGCTCGCTTAGCATGCGAGAGGTACGGGGATCGATACCCCGCATCTCCAGTTTTTAATATTTTTGTTTATAACGAATTCTTTTTGCTCCCGAGTTAACTTACTCTGTTTTGATGAAACAAGTTAATTTTATATAAGAGAAAATGTAACAAAATATTGCACAGGAATAATGGAAACATAGAGCCAGGCTTATATACTATCTCAACAAAGTTGCTCAAGGACTCACCTCATCCCGGAGTTGCACTCAACAAAGTGAACGAGGAATGTTCAGCAGGTTGTTTAGTGATGAGTTATGTGTACAATTTTAGGGTTTGTAAATGGTTTCGACTTTTTTGGGGGGTTAAACTTCTATTCACCAGAAAATAAGTCAACTAATTTAACATTTTACTTCCAGGGGCTGTATCAAATTCATATTGGTCTTTTGAATGCTAGATTTACATTTCAAAATCCATATATATTTTAGAATTAAATGAATATCCAAATTCAATATGTCAAAATCTTTTTTATGCCCCTCTAATATATTTGAATAAAAGAGATACCAAAATTCAAATAAGTGTTTTTTTATTTATAACAATGAACTTGATCCAGAAGAGCAAGATTGCAATCTAATGCAGACCCCTGAATGCTATCCATGATTCCATTGTAGCACTTATAGATAATGATAACACTTTGAAACCATTTTATAAAAGGTATATCTTAGTGCTGAAATATATAAAATCAGTATTCAATATACGTCAACAAATACAAATATTCAATGTACATCAATAAATGTAAATATTGTTGAATGTATTAAATTTTCAGATAAATTTGGGTTAAATCTTAAAGTTATGTTTTTTAAATTATATTTTTAAATGTATAAATAGATTCACTGTACTGAAAAAATAAAAATACATATGATATTTAGATTATACAGATTCAAATATTTAAATCTATCGAATTTCTAGTAAAATGTTTAAATTATATTTTTAAATGTATAAATAGATTCACTGTACTGAAAAATAAATAAAAATACATATGATACTTAGATTATACATATTCAAATATTTAAATCTAAATTATATTTTAAAATGTATAAATAGATTCACTGTACTGAAAAATAAATAAAAATACATATGATACTTAGATTATACATATTCAAATATTTAAATCTATCGAATTTCGAGTAAAAAATAAAAATACATATGATACTTAGATTATACAGATTCAAATATTTAAATCTATAGAATTTCGAGTAAAAAATAAAAATACATATGATACTTAGATTATACAGATTCAAATATTTAAATCTATCAAATTTCGAGTAAAATGAATAGAAAAATATGTTAAAAAAAAAAAAACTTTCAGTACATGCATTTTAATATGATTCAATTCAAGAATTAACTAAAACGCCTCAGTTTCTGGTGTTATTTCTGTCTTTGCTCTGGCTTTTTCTCATATTATTGGCTCGAATCTGGAAATTGTAATTCTCGCATGTCAAAATTGCAATTTAAAATTTCAGACAGATCGTAACAAATTATCTTTCAGTAATCCCAAATTTATAATTTACCGAGATTCCAACAAAGATGAAACGTCGACTATCCCTTGGACAACGCCGATACATGACAGAGACTCAGTTTGTTGGGATTCGTTTGAGCGTGTATTGGGATTCTATTAATGCATTTAAAGTATTTTCCTCTTCTGTCTTTTAGAAAAAAGACATGGGATTTTGAATTTGTTCCCGTGGACCGAGCAGAGATCGACACAATGAGTAAAGGAACGCCATACGAGCCTCACTGTTAACCTAACCCTGTCATGGAATGAAGATTTGAAAAGAGCAGAAGGCATGTGCGACGGGTAAATACAGTCATACTTACCTGTTTCGATATCTCTGTCCTTTGGATGGGGTCGAGGTGCGCTCCTTTTCAATTGTGCGTCGTTGGGGTCGAGGTGCGTTCTAGAACCTTGGTTGCCTCGTCAATGGAGTCCATTCCAGGTGAGTGACCTAATTGTCCTTAAAGTGGGAGTTTCTTTAATTGTCCGGTCCGCCTTTCCATCTTATAATAAAATTCAGCTTTTTCTTTGCAATAGAACTAGCACAGCAGCTAACTCGCGGCTGAGAACGCCGAAAGGTAGCGGCTGATAACGCCCGTGTCCTCAATATTATATTGAGAATGCGTGTTCCTAATAGAAAACATTTGTGGTAATTCTTCTGTGGTAATATGAAACGTTTGACTGCATTAGGTTAATAAATGGAACGTGGCAATTACACATCTTTACAGTAATTTTTTAATGTGATTAGGTAAATGTTAAAAAGTAAACATGTTAATGGATGCCTTGATAAATGCAAGAAAGTTATCATTGATTTTGGAGGACGACTAAGAATATGCCATCTTCTGACAGAGCGACCAACAATCTTGCCAAATACCAGCGAACAATTGGGCTTTAGAGTATCCATCGGAATCTTTGTTGTTTACACACTTCTCAACATGTAAATAGAAAATGGAAGAGTAGACATGTTGTTTACACACTTCTCAATATAAATAAATACAAGGTTTATTTTAGTCACACAATTAATTCATTTAGATGAGGGAGTATCTCAACTACATACTAATTTAGAAGTCAATTAGTTGGAGAGGATCTCTTACAATCAATTAAATCTAACAAAATCAAACAAATTACTTAGAGATAAATTATGCATTACAATAGCACACCACAATCTTAATAGTAGCATTAATAATCTCACATTAAGCACAAGATAAGCAAGACTTAATTACTCCAACACCCTCAAGTACTTGTCTGTATCTTTGTCAAGTAAGGTCTTCATCAACATTTCTAACCATTTTGAAATCCCGCAAATGAGGAACTCCATCAAGTTGTCTCATAACCCTTGTAAAGGTGTAGCTCCTAAGTTGAATTCCCGAGTTCTGGGATTTCGCTTTCCCGAAATTCTGAATCACAGATCTCTCAAAGACAATTACTAGACAACAATCTATACACATGTTTCATAACCTCACTAGTAGTGTTTCATAACCTCACTAGTAGACTGCAATTCACATGCATGTCTCAACAACTAATGAGGGATTATTCACAAGATCAACAATTGTTGAACTAATTGGTCAACCATCCATGTTGACCTTTTAACCTGCACTTGATCTTTTCTAACTTTGGAAATACAATTGCTTCATACCAAGAAATCAATTCCTTGTTTAACTGCAAAGACTAACAATTGACCATCCCATGGACATACTTTCATCCATCGATACACCTAGGTACCCAACCACCAACGGTTCTCTAGGAAAAATAGTCTAGATACAGAATGTATCTAAGTCAGTCTTACACCATGACCTCTTTCATCTTTGATTTCAAAGATTCATCATCATTTATTTCACAAACAAGATAAATCTAGCATACTCACATTAATTCAAAATTATCTATTATTAATTATTATATGACTTTTCTTTTCACTATTGAGTGCCATAAAGAAAACAACTCATGGGTGATTCCAAAAAGCAAAAGCGAGAGAAAAATAATGCTTGAAGTTGCATGATCAATAATGTCAAATCAAATTGTTGCATACAATGGAGAACCAAATACATGCACCAATGTTCCCAAAACTGCAGGTTGTGGATGATTGAAATAGCGATGTCAAAATCCAAGTGCCAAAATGGGCATGTGAACTCTACACGCAAATTGTAATTGACCTTCTCACCATCCATCCCCTTCATGGATGGAATTTCAAATTTATCCAAATGGCCTAACAACAAATATGTTAGGCCACGTGGAGAAATTGAGGTACTTAGACCATGACGTGACAGACATGGACAAGTTCCCAGAGTTCACCAAACAAGTCTACCTACAGACTGTGGGTATAAGACCCTTTGGCGAACCAATTAATCAATCAGTCTAGTGGGCAACAGGACTGGCCAAAAACGAGATTCTAGGCATGTTGGACATACCGCACTTTGGGAGGGGCCAGTATGCAAACAACTGTGACAAACAGTTGATGGCAGTCACCCATGGAGGATACCTGTGGTTGAAACAATTCGTCTCAATAGACGTAGAGCTCATCACATACATCACAGGGATGCCATCATGGGGTGAGGATCCCGTGCGGTTCCTTGAGTACAAAACGTACGAGAAATCATTGTTCGAGAAAATGAAGAAGAAATGTGGTATCGAAAGGGGGTCGCGCGGAATCATCATCAAGTGTATTAGTGACGCCGCGACAAGAATGGCCACAAAAATTATGGCATGCAAATTACTCAGGAAATGCCGCAAGGAGGAAGTCTCGGCCAGGGTTGTCACAACTACAACACAGTGTGCAGAGGGCACCACACTCATTTGGGCCTCTTATTTGCTGAATTTGTTCCTAAACGACTGCAAGGACGCGCAGGATCTAGGGACAAAATTTCATTATTCATGACTACTCATCTTGATATCTTGATTAGATGGAAGGAGCCATAATATTCATTCTTTGCCACTAGACCCAATCCCTACCACGGAGCGCGATACTTATCGTTGGGGTCCGCTTCGAACCCCGAGAACAGAAAGGTGAACACAACCATATTTGAAGGATATCTCAACGACCTACATGACATCATCGCCAACACTTGGAGGGTGACACCGGAAGAAAGCACACAGTATCAGGGTATAGAAAACTTCAAAGCCACTAGACATGCAATGTGGATCCAGGTGTAGAAAGATCCCGAAAATCAATGGCTACAACTACGTTACTGTATCAAGGAGGTGGACATAGAGATGACCATTAAGGATTGGGATGACGACTGGAGGATTCCAGTCCTCAATCGAGAAATACCCGCAGAAATATAGGAGGAGGAGGTAAGATAGGAACAAGCACATGCCAAAGAGACAACAATGCCCAAGAGACTAAAGACAGGTCAGAGCAAGGCAAAAAAGAAAAAAGGGGGGACATCCAAGACAGGCACCCAGGCGGGGAAGAAGAACAACACACAGGTGCCACAAGTACAACAGAAATAGGCTGAGACAACACATGGAAATACATCAAGTGCTACTCCATAGGAGCAGGGCCATACTAAGAGGTGAGTCATCCAGACATGGGGTGCACGCAAGAAGGCAAAGGCACACAAAACGCCCCCATAATACACGATCACCGAGGACAATGCAGACATGGTGGCCCAAATGATCCACGATCGCACAGTGGAGGATTTCGATAATGTTGCGCGCCAAAGGGACATAATTGAGGAAGAGATGACACACATGCGACAGGTCCTCAAGTAGTTTGGAGAAGCGCAGGCAGCCAGAAGTAGTGAAGGAACAATCCCATCAACATCATAGATAGGGGGCGAAGCTAGATCAATCGAGCAAGACAATATCCAAATGACAACACAGTCGAGCTCGACATTTCATGTCACACCCAACATGCTACGCATGGATGAAATCGTGGGGCAAACACCCCTAAAAGACTTGGCTCACATACACTTGGTATTGATGCAGATACCAACCAAGGTCTTGTATAAACTGCATAACAATGCCCAAGAGACCAAGGATAGGTCAGAGCAAGGCACAAAAGAAAAAAGGGGGGACATCCAAGACAAGCACCTAGGCGGGGAAGAAGAACAACACACAGGCGCCACAAGTACAACATAAACAGGTTGAGACAACACAGGGAAATACATCAAGTGCTACTCCACAGGAGCAAGGCCATACTAAGAGGCCAGTCATCCAGGCGGGGGGTGCACGCAAGAAGGTGAAGGCACACAAAATGCCCCTAGAATACACGATCACCGAGGACGATGCAGACATGGTGGCCCAAATGATCCATGATCACACAGTGGAGGATTTCAATAATGTTGCGCACCAAAGGGACATAATTGAGGAAGAGTCGACACACATGCGACAACTCCTCAAGTAGTTCGGAGAAGCGTAGGCAACCGGAAGTAGAGAAGAAACAATCCCATCAACATCATAGATATGAGGCAAGGCTGAATCAAGTGAGAAAGACAAGATCTAGACAACAACACAACGAGCTCGACATTTTATGTGACACCCAACATGATACGCATGGATGAAATCGTGGGGCAGACATCCCTAAAGGACTTGGCTCAAATACAATTGGTATTGACACGGATACCAACCAAGGCCTTGTATAAAGTGCAAGTCTGTGTCACACATGAGGTACATTCTTGTGCACGCACAAACGAAGTGGAATTGCAACACACAAAGGACAATCGAGACAAACTAGAATTGGTACTCGAGCAGGCTAAGTTCGAGACCAAAGATGAGAAAGACTGCGTGGATAGGATGGAGCAAAAATTGGTCGTAGCCTATGAGAATATCCCAAAGAGCGCGCAGATGACCAAACTAACGGTGACACACAAGATTGATCAGATTGTGCAGACAATCAATCAATACAAAGAGGAGAGCGAGCACCTCTGGGAGCAGCTCACACCTACCACTCCACTAGAGGTGAAGGAGCAGAGGAAGCAGGAGGCAACAACACAGATAAACGAGATAGAGAGACAAGTCCACGCGGCGTCCAACTTATTCGAGAAAGCATCACAACTCTGGACGAAGCTGGAAGAGGATCAACAGGTTCAACAATGGGACGAGGAAGGAGAAAGGATAAGTGTAACTATCCAGGACCTCAAGTAGAGGTAGAAGACAATTCCGATACATGTGGGGATTTTGAATTTGTTCCCGTGAACCGAGCAGAGATCGACAGAATGAGTAAAGTAACATTTTCACGCTTGTATAGAGAACCATATAAACCTTATTGTTAACCTAACCTTGTCATAGAATGAATATTTGAAAAGAGCAGAAGCCATGTGCGACGGGTAAATACAATCATACTTACCTGTTTCGATATCTTTGTCCTTTGGATGGGGTCGAGGTGCGTTCCTTTTCAATTGTGCGTCGTTGGGGTTGAGGTGCGTTCTAGAACCTTGGTTGCCTTGTCAATGGAGTCCATTCCAGGTGAGTGACCTAATTTTCCTTTAAGTGTGGGAGTTTATTTAATTGTCGGGTCCACCTTTGCATCCTATAAAAAAAATCATCTTTTTTCTTTGCAATAGAATTATCTCCACTTGTGATAGAGCGACCAAAAATCTTTCCAAATACCAGTGAACCATTGGGCTTTAGAGTCTCCCATCGGAATCTTTGTTGTTTACACACTTCTCAACATATAAATACAAGGTTTGCTTAAGATAGATAAATTGTCTTAGTCACACAATTCATTTAGTTGAGGGAATATCTCAACTACACACTAATTTAGTAGTCAATTAGTTGGAGATGATCTCTTACAACCAACTAGATCTAACAAACTCCTAAATAATAGAATCAAACAAGTTACTTAGAGATAAATTATGCATTACAATAACACACCACAATATTAATAGTACCATTAATAATCTCACATTAAGCACAAGATAAACATGACTTAATTACTCCAACACCCTCAAGTACTTGTATGTATCTTTTTCAAGTAAGGTCTTCATCAACATTTCTAACCATTTTGAAATCTCGCAAATGAGGAACTCCATCAAGTTGCCTCATAACCCTTGTAAAGGTGTAGCTCCTAAGTTGAATTCCAGAGTTCCCCAAAATCCCGAATCACGGATCTCTCAAAGTCAATTACTAGACAACAATCTATACACATGTTTCATAACCTCACTAGTAGAGTTTCATAACCTCACTAGTAGACTGTAATCCACATGCATGTCTCAAAAACTAATGAGGGATCATTCACAAGATCAACAATTGTTGAACTAATTGGTCAACCATCCATGTTGACCTTTTAACCTGCACTTGATCCTTTCTAACTTTGGAAATACAATTGCTTCATACCAAGAAATCAATTCCTTGTTTAACTGCAAAGACTAACAACTGGCCATCCCATGGACATACTTTCATCTATCGATACACCTAAGTACCCACTATGCTCAACGGTTCTCTAGGAAACATAATGTATCTAAGTCAGTCTTACACCATGACCTCTTTCATCTTTGATTTCAAAGATTCATCATCATTTATTTCACAAACAGGATAAATCTAACATACTTACAATAATTCAAAATTATCTATTATTAATTATTGTACGACTTTTCTTTGTACTATTGAGTGCCACAAAGAAAACAACTCATGGGCGATTCCAAAAAGAAAAAGCCAGAGAAAAATAATGCTTGAAGGTGCATGATCAATACTGTCAAATCAAATTGTTGCATGCAATGGAGAACCAAATACATGCACCAATGTTCCCAAAACCGCAGTTTGTGGATGATTGAAATGGCGATGTTAAAATATAAGTGCCAAAATGGGCATGTGAACTCTGCACACAAATTGTAGTCGACCTTCTTATCATCCATCCCCTTATGTACTAGGCAGTGATGTCTCCTACATGGGAAATCAGTGAATTAAAATAGATGGCACTATCATTCTCATAAAAAATGAGCTGCATGGTGGTTTGTGTCTTCATTGGTGGTACCTATGAGCCACGAGTCAACAAAGTTACTATATCACTTAGCATTGATGCCAAGATTCACCTAGAATGGATCTAGATATGCCCCTCCATCACACATAGATTTATTGGAATTCAAAGATATCATAGCTCATGACTTCCACGTAGCAACTTGATTTTCCTTTGGCGACCTTGATTTAGATTTCTCACGAGTCTGTCCTTTTGGCCTTTAAACATAGAGAATGATATAATTTGGTTGTTGGTGAGTTGTCGAGCAGTCAATTGATGTGGTGAGATTCTCTCTTGTGAGCACCATTCGTCCTTGCATCCACACATAGTAACTAATACGCATGCATATTTTTCATGGAATCTACAAATGTGTATATGTCATCTACAACCAATACCTTCTCACTACCAAGTTTGATCTCGTCTAACAATAAACAAACAAAATATCACCACAGAACAAAACATAGGATCACACGCTCAACAACCTACTCTCACCTATGATAAATTATTCTTCCACATTAATCTACTCCTATGGTATATAACTCTGACATATCTTTCATATTCTTGGGCTCTGTCGTGAGGGAGTTAAGCACAAACCAACTCTGATACCAAGATAGAAAGTGGAAGAGTAGACATATTGTTTACACAAAAACAAATTGTTCTCAATATAATATTCAATCAACAAGGTTACATATAAATACAATAAGGTTTTCTTAAAACAGATAAATTATCTTAGTCACACAATCCATTTGGTTGAGAGAATATCTCAACCACACACTAATCTAGGAGTCAACTAGTTGGAGAGGATCTCTTACAACCAACTAGATCTGACAAGCTCCTAAATAATAGAATCAAACAAGTTATGTAGAAATAAACTCTGCATTACAATCTTAATAGTATGATGAATAATCCCACATTAAGCACAAGACAAGTAGGAGTTAATTACTCCAACAATGATTAGATGATATAAATAGTGAAAATGGTGATGGATTCAATGATCAAAGGTGTCGCACTTGGGATGGACAAATAAATGAAGTATTTGGTAACCAAGCAAAAATTGAGGTCCTACAGTGCTCAAGAGGTTAATTCTAAATGAAGGGAAGGAGACATTGTGTGTTGTGCTGCCAAACAAGGGCTTATCATGCTCGCAAAGGAAGTCAGGGATGGTTTCATCAAGCAAGGAATGATAACCAAGTTTTTGTAGGTTGTGTTGTCTTGAGAATGAGAAAATCTGCAAAAACCTAGTTGGAAAATTCAATGAAAGAAAAACCCAGTCAGACATGTCAAGAAACCTTGATGGAGATTTTGGGGAATGCCTTCCATGCCTTCCTCTATAAATCCAAAAACTCATCTATGCAATGGGTTGTTGTGAAATGACGACAGGATGTGTATCCCAAGTGAAGAGAGTAAAACCACGTTGTTGAGAGAGAGTCTCATATTTCTAAAGTAGCAAGGCATTTTGGAACGAGAAAGACACTTAAATTTGCAAAGTTATGTTTATTGATCATGTATGCATTCTAATGTTTCCAAGATCATTCAAGCTTCAATGTTTTTTGTATTTGCAAGTCAATTAACATATATCTAGGCTTGTACACGACATACTATATCCTAAGTCAGCCTTGGAAGAAAGTGAGGGTGAATCCATGAAGCTTAGTCACATATTTTGGCAAACTAAGTACAAGAAAATGGCCTATGCGGACCCTCAATCAAGGGCTTAAATCCTTAATTTAGGGTTTTAAAGTAAAATCAACTATTTATGCCAAAAATACCACGATCAAAGGCTTCAATCCCTCAATCGAGGGTTTTAAATATCTCGATCGAAGTCTTAAAACCCTCAATGGAGGGTTTTAAAATACCTCAAATGTGGGATTTAAGTCCTCGATTGAGGTCTATAACTTGATCAAGGGCTTGCAAGTCAACAATTCTTCCCCATTTTCGCTAGTTTTTGTGAAGCTGCAACTTCCAAGAGGTGAAATCCCTTCATCTCTTCCATGGATTCGTCATTGAATCCTCTATCCAATTACATACAATTTTCTCGTTTTCGATTTGATACTCTATTTTTAATTTATTTGTTCTTTAACTTATACCAAAAAAAACAATCTCTGAAGTAGTGAAGGTGCCCAAAGAAAAATAAGCATCTCAAAACTACACAACCAAAAAATTATAAAAAAATATGTAGGCATCGATTCATAGAGGTTTCCTCTTTAAAATGATATTTCTAGTTATTCACAAGAGAAAAAGAGATTGGATTTGTCCTTTATTATACCAACAATGGGCATGGAATAGACCAACGAAAACTTTATCTAGATGTTTTCCAAGCTAGATCTTTACCACATTTGGACAAGTCAAGCTTAAAGGTAACATTGTATTCGTTTATTAATTGTATATGTGTATGTATATGTTTCTTTTGCAATCAAGATACAATACATGATAAGAACGCACACAAATTCAAGTGTATGCTTCCTTCAAATACCCAAAATATGAATCTGTTTAGAGTGCATAGCTTACATTTCCTGAACATTAAAATATGTTGTAAATAAATTCAAAAATCATGAAAAAATGTAAGCTAAATGAAGCAAAGGTTGCATAGCTTAAATTTCATATTCACATTTTCAAGTTTAGAAAATCAAGTTATCACCACCAAATAAAAGAAAATGTAGTAAACTTACATAGAAAATGCAGAGCCTTTATGGAGTCTAGACATTTAGTGAACATTGCCACTTACATCGCTTTAAAACTTGATATCACGTGCATGTCATGGAGAGGACTTTAGGAACCGAGGTTGGGGCCGTGAAGATGGCATTAAAGGCTGAGGTTGGGGTCAAATGGTGAAGAGGACATAAGTGGCCAAGGTTGGGTTGAAGCAATGATGGGGAGGACAATGTTGATGCAAGAAAAGGGCAGAGCCACGAAAAAGGGCGTAGATAGGGCAAGGTTCGAGGCTTCAATGGTGGTGGTGGTGGATGCTTCCCTGGAGGCGGAGGTGGTGGTGGCTATAGTTATGGCTGTAATGCCAATGGAGATGACCACCCTCTCCATCAACATTTTGAAGACACCAATACCTTCACAAACAGAGTGAACCAATGATCATAGACGACCTTATCTCTAGCCTTATCATTAGAGAAGGTGATGTATATGCACAATGTAGCTAAAAACACATAAAGGCATTGATGATAAATAGCTCATTGCTTTAATGCATGTAAAACACCACCGGACAAGGCACCGACTATAGTGGTGTTAGAGGTAGTGATGAAGTATAATGCAGATCGCCACAACACAAGGCATAGATTGTAGTGGTGAGGTCAATGGATACCTCAACTACAGAGAGGCTCGACATGACTCCAGAGACTTGATACCTCAATTGCAAAGAGACATCAAGCATCCACTGTAGAGAAACATGAGGAAAAATATTCAATGTTATTCATCAATGTAATTTTATCTTAAAAAAATAATTTTGAAAGTTGATAAATATGATAAAAGATTGCAAACACACCACATTAATTATGTCCCATCAAAAGTGTTTAGACCAATTAAAAATTAAGATTAAGTTAGCTAAATAAAAAATAAAACAATATATATTTTAATATTTCATAAAATAAAATAAAATAAATTATTTTTGAAAATTTTATTAAAGTATTTAGACCAATTAAAAATTATGTTCTTTAAAATAAAAATAAACCAATATATTTTTTAATATTTCATTAAAAAACTAAATAAAAAAATATATATTTTTAAAAATTTTATTTAAAAAAGGTATTAGAAAAAATATTAAAATATTGAAGTCATTGTAAAATGTACAAAGAAAAGGAATTAGTATAATTTAAATTATGTTCTTTAAAATAAAAATAAAACAATATATTTTTTAATATTTCATTTAAAAACTAAAATAAAAAATATATATATTTTTAAAATTTTATTAAAAAAGTTATTAGAAAAAATATTAAAACATTGAATCCATTCTAAAAAGTAGAAAGAAAAGGAAATAGTATAATTTGAGATCATTAAGATATATATAGTACTTGTTTGGGTAAGTACTAATAAATGCAATAAGTCCTTGTTGACTTGATATGAAAAAAGAGGCTTCCAACTTCTTTGATTCATTTATGATACACTACTTTCTTATCCTAATCAAGCGCAAACTCTTTTTAAGGTGTAAACATACATATGTGATGAAGTAATACAAGAATAATCAAGAGTAATACTTTGATTAAATAGTAGACGACATATAGATGGGTTTCAATCTTTTTTAATAACTTGGGGATGTAGCTCAGATGGTAGAGCGCTCGCTTAGCATGCGAGAGGTACGGGGATCGATACCCCGCATCTCCATTTCCATTTATAACGAATAAGCGTTGTACGTTGCGGAATTTTTTTCGAAGGCCGTACAAGCAAAAATGCCATGTAATTCCCTTTCTTTAATGGAGGATAATTAGCATGATTTTGGATAGAAGATAACTTGAATAAGTTCAAAAAACATCTACCACTTAACCAAAACAATTAAAAAATAATTATTATTATTTGGATAATTAGGAAAATACTAAAATTAGCATGATTTTGATTTTGGATAGAAGATAGGTTGAATAAGTATTATATTGATTTAGATATTATATTCTATAGTTTATTTTTTCTAAATAAAATAATTTTTTTTAAGGAAATTGATTACTCTAATAATTAAATTAAAGATTTTGAAATATTAAACAATTTTTGTTTACATAATAATTTGTTTATCTTTTTTTTTTTTTAATTTGTTGGTTGTCTGCCAACCAGAGGACTGTGAGGCAATGCCTCACATCGCCTCGCTCATTACATATATGACCTGATATATTCAACACAATTTAATCCAGTAATTAAGGTAAGCATTAACAGAAATAAAATATTGCACACTAATGATGGAAACATAGAGCAAGGCTTATATACTCTCTTGTAAAGTTGCTCTAGGACTCGCCTCATCCAAGAGTTGCATTGAACAAAGAATGTTGAGCAGATTGTTTAGTGATGAGTTATGTGTACCAATTCTAGAGTTTGTAAATGGTTTCACATTTTCTTGGTTCAATTTCTATCCACCAAAAAAAATAAGTCAATTGATTTAACTGTAAGGGGTTGTATCATGTTCATATTGGTCTTTTGAATGATAGATTTACATTTCATATATATATATA
>JZKD02S2429629.1:0-11024 GCA_000966675.3 Picea glauca
TGTGAAAATGTCTTGATGTGATATATGCCAATCCAGTATAATGTTAGCCATGGTATCTGCTATTTGATTGAATTGTCTTTGGATATGTGTAAATGTAATGGAATCAAAATGTCAAGATAAAAGTCTAACCTGTAGGTATTTGAGAAAGAGGCAAGGATCACAGACACAGTATACCTTGTTGAGTTGGAGGACGACAAGTTGGGAATATAATAAGATGCTAAGGTGAAAAATATGGTGATGATTGGCCTCAACGAGGAGACCAATGAAGGCGGTGTACTCTTCTTGATTGTTGGTGGCTGAGCCTAAACATATGTCGTTGGTGTGGAGTAGGTCATGTGAAGGCAAATAGAGGGCCCAAGCAGCCGAAGCGATATTCTGTGTCTAGCAGCTAGCTCCATCGGCATAACCGATGTGGTAGGCTGATGGAGGTGGCATATGTCAATAACACGAGTGATAGATTAGATGGGAGGTATGGATAAAAGAGGACTAAAAACTCTACAAAAGACGTACAAAAAAGAAAAATCCTAGTGTAGTATAGCTATGCTCAGTCGTAAAATTTCTTTAAGTACAACCTGTTGACGGGTTCCTTGAGAGGATGGCCTTCGAGGGAGGCCAAGATGTATGTTCCTTTAGTGAGGCAATGTTGGATGATGTACGGTCCATGATGTTATAACCCTATAATTTATAGGATCAACTGGTGATTGAAAATTTTATCCCTTTATTGTTTTTCTTGTCAAATGATTTTTCATTCTACAAATAATTTGAGAAAAAGAAAAGAAAAGAAAGAAAAAGAAAAAGAAAAAGAAAAGAAAGAAAAAGAATAAAAGAGGGCATAAAAGAAATTGGATAGAGACCTATGAAATAACAGTGACTTGGTTCATACAGTTTAAACATGGCCAAGTCCTTTTAAATTGATGTTGATAGGAGTAGTGAACAAGCTTGGCTAAACTGTTTAATCTTAGCCAAGCAAATTAGGTTAGCTAGTGAATAAATTTGACCAAACTTCCTAATCTTGGTCAAATAACCCTAGGATAGAGTAATTTCTTAGTCCAATAGTTTAATTTGGGCTAAATGTCAAAGGTAATTAGGTTAGAGCATAGGGTAGTTTTCTTTATCTCAATAAAACATGCATAATGACCGATGTTGAACCCTATCTTTGATGTTTGAAAGTTGAATGTATAACCCCATGGTGATAAAAATAGGGAAAGCTTGGACGAACCCACTTAAAGTGCTTATCCTAAGTGTTCAGAGAAAATATGAGTTTGTGCTCACGGATTAAAGACAACGCATAGATAAACAACTGAGGTGCTAGTGCTCAGATCTATGGTTGATAAGCTTTTTCGGACCCCCCCGCCCCCCGACTGTTCTACCTTTAACGATAGGGGGGGTCTAGAATCAGGTATAACAAAGGTGCGCATCTGAACGACTGAGGTGTCAGAACCTAGATCAATGGTTGAGATTGAATTCCATACCCCCCTGCGACCGTTCTTCTTTTAATGGTGGGGGGGGTCCAGAATGGAGTGCTTCTCTGGTGCACCCCATCCTCTATGTGGCAGGAACCCATTGCTCCATGCTCCTTCCACGTACCACTTACCACTTTCTGACATATCCCCTGTCACCCCATGACATCATTCTCCACTTTTTCCCCTAAAGGTCTCGTCTCATTACTCTGTCAGTCGATTCCCCATGTTCACCTGTTACAAGTCCCTTCGCCATGGTCACCTCCCAATCAACACCCGCCATGTCACCCAGTCATATTCTTCATTCATTGTTACCTACCATCTCATGCTCCAAAAGACCGGTTGGCCATTTATTACTAGATAACTTATCTGTTAGCTTGTTGATCTGTCCCCTACACTCAATAGATATCTATTTTCTCAAAACCACTCTTTTCGTTCATTGTCCCACTATTTACTTTTTCCATCGCACCAAAAAAATTTTCCCTGTCTCCTCTCCATTTCAGTCAATCGTCCAAAACCACAGTCATCCCCACTAACATTTTGTTTGACTTGTAGGTATTTTCATAGTGATGGTTCCAAAATCAAAGAGAGAAAAAGATGAGGAAAATCCTTTTCTCCCTCCCCCTATTGACCTCGACAGGATCCATTTAGCTGACAAAGATCATTTAATCTCAAACACCAGGTGAAAATTTGACTTCATGGATTTGCAGTCTTGGCTAAAGGATGTTTTCTTAGATCAGAGCGACAAAATTGGGCTCTACGAATCCAACCTTCCTCTGTATATTTTCCCCCAGGTTCACCATTTCCCTGAATTTTCCCTCAAATGCCAGGCTCATTACATCCCCAACCAGAGAGCCATACTATCTTCATCAGAAGAAAATTTTTTCTTCATCACACCTCAGGCCATTGATTAGATGATGCAGATACCTAGCACTGAATCCTCCTCCCCTTTCAATCTTGAAGTCATCATGGAGCCGTACTAGAAACTATCATTCCCTCAGAGAGCCTAGATTTTCAAGTTTTTCCTCCCTTAGGCTACTCAGCTCCCCAAGACAAATTCCCCATACCCTTCCTCCATGTTCTCTGTAAAGGGAAACAAAATCATTTCGTCGCTCTATGCTCTGCTGGATTATTGTTCCAACCAATGGGTGGATGAACACATATTGGGTTTTCTGTCCATTTTCTCCACAGAAGAAAGACCCACCATGCAGTTCGACTACAGTACCTTCCTAGCAGATAGTATCCATGAGCATATCTTAAATTTCACCTCAGAAGGCATGTTCTGGTATTCCTCAATATTGGCCTACATGTTCACTTTCTTTCAAGTCGACAAGTTCTCCTTTTCAATGCAGAAAATGGACAAGGACGAGAGGCCGCAGGCGGCAACAACTTGGACTTCACTACTCAGACAAAATTCAACAGAGTTCAGTTTCAAACAGTTTATCGAGCAGTTATACCACCCTATGGTGAGCATGCTCAATGTCAGACCTGAACCAAGAATAAATGAGGAGATTTAGATGATTTTACGCTTCTCGGACCTTTCAAAGACTGGAGACTGGTATATTTACCAAAATCACACCAAGATCAGAGTATATGGATGCTAGTTGGCTCCATACAAATTGCCCAAGTATCTACCCGTGAGGATATTTTCCCTGGAGTATATAAGGAAAATGATTAAATCAAATGACATACATTTTGTGTCTCTGAAAAAGAAACAACAACTTAGAATTAAAGGGAAAATAGGGTCTTTCAACTGCCATAGCCGAGGCGTTGGGGAGGAATTAGACAGAATGTTGAAAGAAATGAAGTTTTTTGTTAGTTTCATATGGAACTATGATCCATGTGGGATAATTTCTGAGATGAGGATTAAAAATAAAAATGTCCCATATGTTCATACACGCAAGCCTAAGATAGTGAAGTTCATGAATCAAACAGAATGGGAGTTGAACACTCTAGTCGAGATAGAATAGCAGGACCCTTCGATCATCATCTCATAGACTACTACACCATAGGTTCCCAAGAGGAAAATACCCAGGAAGGATACTTCACCTTCCATCACTGAAGTCTCAGTTGAAGATTTCCAATTACAGACCAAAAGGCCAAAAACCAGTCTTACACCTAACACAACTGGTGAAAAGGAAATCCAATCCACTTCAACTATGAAAGATGATCAGTGACTTATGAGCACAAGCAACAAGAAAATCATGTTTATCGTTGTTCCTAAGAATCCCATGAGTACTCCACTAGTCGAAAAACTGAGTAAAGTAGGACCAAAATTGAGTGTTTTTGAGAACTATGACCTGATCAAAAAACAAATCAGACACTGACCAACAATACTTATGCCCAGTTTTGGAAGCAGACATCAATGACACAACACAGACTTTTGTCTTCATTTGATACAGAAAAGGGTAGAATGCACATGGTGTTTCTGCAGGCACAGGTGCCAGACCCCAAAGAAATCACTGATTACAAAAGGGCAGCATTCAAGTTTCATACTAGGGATGTGCATCCTGCTGATCAAATGGATATGCACAGGAAAACTGGGGAAATGATTTTCTCCACATTGGAAAATGCTTCTACTGTGGCCACTAAATTATAGGTATCTCTAAACAATGTCTAGACACAGCTGAAATTAGAAAAGATGTCATCATTTGCAAAGGATAACATAATTAAGACGTTGGAAGAATTGGTCCTCAAGATCGGGTATGACCCCTCAAATGTGAAAGAAGTTGAGGATATGCTTAAAAAGGAAAATGCCAATATAGCCTCTCTGAGGAAATAGTTTAAACTGCCACCAACGGAAGATGCACGGACAAAGGAGATAGTTGAGATAGAAGGGGAAAAATATGAGATGCTCAAGTTGATCATGGAGCAGAATGCACAGTTGAAAGAAATGGAAGTAGAATTGGAAATGTTATTGAAAGAGAAGGAACAATCAAAGCCTATGGAATTCATTCCATTGAGCACAATTCCAATCACAGGAGTAAGCATAGAATCCTCAGTAGAAACTCCCTCAGCAAATCCACTGACAACTTTGGAGAAGATAGTGGAACTAGAAAAATCCATGGAAGAGACCAATTTTCAAGAGACAGAGATTAGTAGACTTAAAAAGGAGGTTGAGAACCTTCAGGAACTCAAGTATTCTTACCAAATCAGTTACTCCAAGGAGAAACAAACATCAGACAATATCAAACAGGAATTGCAACAGCTTCAAAAGAAAACAGTGGCAGGCAAAACACTTGTTGAGGTCAAGAGGGTCCTGACCAAAAGAGAATTGATGCTACAACTAGAGGAAAAAGTCCAGACTATGAACATAGGAGTGAAAAGACTTTTCAGAAAAATTAAATCTTTGCAAAAGAAAGGTCTCCCTAGCTTAAGGGTCATAAATGACAAGTTAATGACACTTTCTGATTATAAAAAGAAACTAGCCACCATGGATAAAGATAGTTGAAAATTCTTTGGAATACAAGGTAGTATCACAGGCAAGGTGTTCTTAAAGGCTTTCCAGTCAGACATCAGCATACATCATGAGATCCAGTACATTTTCATCGTCAAGCCAAATTTTTCCAAGTATACAGAGATGGATGAAGTATACCAAAGATTGCTCAAATTCGTGTTCCCAGTAACCTTTGATGGGAAGAGTTATGCAATCTGATCGAGTAGAAGATGAGGTGTCAAAGCCCATTCAACTATCCAATCAGACGAGGTCATGCAGAGGACTCACCAATGGTTTACCCCAGAAATCAACATGAAGATTTCAACATATCTTCAAACAGTTCCTAAATTTTTGTATCTTGTTGAGTTAGTTAGCTAAATTTAGAATTTGCCACGTCCTGATCTTTAATGACAGGATCGTATGTAATTTTTTATTATAAATACNAATTAGACAGAATGTTAAAATAAATGAAGTTTTTTATTAGTTTCATATGGAACTATGATCCATGTGGGATAATTTCTGAGATGAGGATTAAAAATAAAAATGTCCCATATGTTCATACACGCAAGCCTAAGATAGAGAAGTTCATGAATCAAACAGAATGGGAGTTGAACACTCTATTCGAGATAGAACAGCAGGACCCTTCGATCATCATCTCACAGACTACTACACCACAAGTTCCCAAGGAGAAAAGACCCAGGAAGGATACTTCACCTTCCATCACTGAAGTCTCAGCTGAAGATTTCCAATTACAAACCAAAAGGCCAAAAACCAGTCTTACACCTGACACAGTTGGTGAAAAGGAAATCCAATCCACTTCAAATATGAAAGATGATCAGTCACTTCTAAGCACAAGCAGCAAACAAATCATGTTTACCGTTGTTCCTAAGAATCCCATGAGTACTCCACTAGTCGAAAAATTGAGTAAAGTAGGACCAAAATTGAGTGTTTTTGAGAACTATGACCTGATAAAAAAACAAATCAGACACTGACCAACAATACTTATGCTCAGTTTTGGAAGCAGACATCAATGGAACAACATAGACTGTTGTCTTCATTTGATACAGAAAAGGGTAGAATGCACATGGTGTTTCTGCAGGCACAGGTTCCAGACCCCAAAAAAATCACTGATTACAAAAGGGCAGCATTCAAGTTTCATACTAGGGATGTCCATCCTGCTGATCAAATGGATCTGCACAGGAAAACTGGGGAAATGATTTTCTCCACATTGGAAAATTCTTCTACTGTGGCCACTAAATTATAGGTATCTCTAAACAATGTCTAGACACAGCTGAAATTAGAAAAGATATCATCATTTGCAAACGATAACATAATTAAGACGTTGGAAGAATTGGTCCTCAAGATCGGGTATGACCCCTCAAATGAGGAAATAGTTGAGATAGAAGGGGAAAAAGATGAGATGCTCAAGTTGATCATGGAGCAGAATGCACAGTTGAAATAAATGGAAGTAGAACTGGAAATGTTATTGAAAGAGAAGGAACAATCAAAGCCTATGGAATTCATCCCATTGAGCACAATTCCACTCATAGGAGTAAGCATAGAATCCTCAGTAGAAACTCCCTCAGAAAATCCACTGACAACTTTGGAGAAAATAGTGGAACTAGAAAAATCCATGGAAGAGACAAATTTTCAAGAGACAGAGATTTGTAGACTTAAAAAGGACATTGAGAACCTTCAGTAACTCAATTATTCTTACCAAACTAGTTACTCCAAGGAGAAACAAACATCAGACAAGCTCAAACAGGAATTGCAACAACTTTAAAAGAAAACAGTGGCAGGCAAAACACTTGTTGAGGTCAATAGGGTCCTGACCAAAAGAGGATTGATGCTACAACTAGAGGAAAAAGTCCAGACTATGAACATAGGAGTGAAAAAAAATTTCAGAAAAATTAAATCTTTGCAAAAGAAAGTTCTCCCTAGCTTAAGGGTCATAAATGACAAGTTAATGACACTTTCTGATTATAAAAAGAAACTAGCCACCATGGCTAAAGATAGTTCAAAATTCTTTGGAATACAAGGCAGTATCATAGGCAAGGTGTTCTTAGAGGCTTTCCAGTCAGACATCAGCATACATCGCGAGATCCAGTACATTTTCATCATCAAGCCAAATTTTTCCAAGCATACAGAGATGGATGAAGTATACCAAAGATTTCTCAAATTCGGTGTTCCCAGTAACCTTCGATGGGAAGAGTTATGCAATCTGATCGAGTAGAAGATGAGGTGTCGAAACCCATTCAGCTATCCAATCAAACAAGGTCATGCAGAGAACTCACCAATGGTTTACCCCAGAAATCAACATGAAGATTTCAACACATCTTCAAATAGTTCCTAAATTTTTGTATCTTGTTGAGTTAGTTAGCTAAATTTAGAATTTTCCATGTCCTGATCTTTAATGACAGGATCATATGTAATTTTTTATTATAAATGCTTCAAACTTTGAAGTACCGAGGGTTGATCTTTACACCCTGTAAGATAGAAAGACTGTAATTTTTATCAAGAGATCTTCAAGTAATACAAAGGGATGTTTCATAGGATTCTCGAGTGTTATTCATTGGTGATGTTTTCCTTTCTATGTTAAATGTTTTTCTCCCTCAGTTATCATATTGTTTTCTAATCTAATCTTTTAAAAGTAGCGCATGTTGCAGGATTTATCTTTGTATACCCTGTTTCCGGCTTTGAAAGATCTTAATGTTTATCTTTCTAATATTACAGTGAAGAAATTCTTAAATGATTCTATACTTTAATTTATATTCTCATCTTTTCTGGTATTCATCATTTTACTGCTAAAGAATCCAATGAATGCATTATCTTTCCCTGTGAAAAGAATCTTTTAATTTCTGTTTAGACCTCTATATTTATAACACAGACCCCATAGCCCAATGGAAGCATAAAACCGTTTTCGACCATCTTAACAAAAACAAATACAAATCATTCAATCTTATTTTATTTAAGTAGCCTAATATCTCAAAGTTAAAACATAGCTAAATCATACACAGAGATCCCTCTCTGAAACTAGTAGGGCTACATTCCAATTTCGAAGTGGTTGGATAAAGTTGTCTCTTGTAAATTTCTTCTACTCTGACAACCTATGGGAATTTACAGAGAAATAAAACATGCCACAGGGACTTGAATTTTCCATGGCCAAGGGTATCGTGAGAGATATCGTAAGAGAGGACAAGGTTTCCTTCATTAAATGAGTGAAGGTTGACATTGGGATCAAAGTTGGCCTTTGATCATTTTTTGGCTACTTCATTGTTCTGTAATGAAGATCGACGATCTTCATCCAGGGATTCTAAGTTCAACAAACGTTTCTCTATCGGGGAAGTGTTGGGCAATAGCTCAAAGCGTTGCGTAAGGTGGGAATTTCACACTCGATGGGAAGAGTGACCTCAACCTTGTGGACTAGATGAAACGGTGTGAAACCAGTGGCATTTTTTACTGTTGTGCAATAATCCCAGAGCGTAGAAAATAACATATGATGCCAATTGATTTTACGTTTGTTAACCATGTGTTACAACATGGTTTTTAAGACCTTTTTAACTGCTTCTACCTATCTATTGGACTGAGGGAAGTATGGTGAGGCAAACTCATTGGAGAAGCCTAACCGGGATGAGAGTTCCATGAAAATCTCATTCTCGAAATGTTTCCCATGATCATAGACTAGTTGGAGTGGTACTCCAAAGAGGGATATGATGTGGTTAAAGAAAAAAAGTGTTGTTGTGTCAGTGGTGTGGTTGGAGGTAGGCATGGATTCATCCCACTTGGTAAAGTAATCAACTGCAACGATTATGTATTTGTGTTCGTTGCTAGATGTAGGGTTGCAAGTCATGAAGTCGGTGCCCCATTTACAAAAGGGACCAGTGGTGATAACTGGGTGTAGAAGAGCAGGTGGTACACATGCTTTGTTGGCATAAAGTTGGCATTTATCACATCATTTCACGACATGGATGCAGTTGTGAAATAATGTAGGCCAAAATTAACCTATGCGGATGATTTTTTCATCAGTGGATAGTCCTAAGAGATGGACTCTGCAAGCATCGTTGTGGCAGTCATTCAAGACTCTGTCGGCCTCGTCAATGATTAAGCATCGACAGAGTATGGCTTCAAATCCTCGCTGATATAAGATGCCCCCAATGAGGCGATAGAGAGGTTCCCAGTGATGAATACGACAACGATCGTCTCTGGAGAAGTGGTTTCCAATTTTTTGTGTTTGGAGATAGACAAGAAGATTGCCATACCAAGGGTCATCTGAGGGGATAAAAAAAAAATGTTCATCAGGGAGGTTGGTATTGACTGGTGGACTGGTAGTGTTGGAGGGAAAAGTCGTGATAACTTCAGCGAGGATGAGAGCTTTCTTTCTCTTGGGTGTTGAAAATTCGAGATCGTATTACTAAAGGATGATGATCCATCGAGAAAATTTACCGTTAATTTGTTGACGAGTGAGAAAGTATTGCATGGGGTTGGAATCTATGATGACTTTGGTAGTTCAAAGAAGAATGTAATGGCACAATTTTTGGAATGTGAGGACAACTGTGAGGGATAGATTTTCTTTGTGATTGTACTTCAAGGGTGTTCTTGAAAGATTTTTACTAATGTAGTAAATCGCATGCTCACGGGCGTCATCCCCTATTTGGAAGAGCACTTTTTCTACTGAAACAAATGAGGTTGATATGTACAGGAGATAAGTGTGGTTATAGTTAGGTGGACTAATCAACAGGGCATTAGAGAGAGCTTCTTTGAGATCATCAAAAGAAATTTGGGCATGTTTATCCCATTGAAATGGGATGTCATGATGAAGTAATCAAAGGAAGCCATGTGCGTGGGTAGTGTAATCTGGGACAAAGCATCGTAAAAAGTTGGATTTCCCTTGAAGGCTCTATAGTTGGCATAAATTCCCTGGGGGTGGAATTTATGTGATGGCTTGGACTTTGAGGGGGTCCACAGTAACACCACATTGGGAAGCTATGAACCCAAGAAGGCGGCCAACAATGATGCATAATATGCAGTTGAGGGGGTTCAAGTGGATATTGTACTGGCGACACCTGTGGAAGATGATTCATAGATCATTGAGATGCTGAGTGTGTTTCTTAGATCGAGTGGTGAGTTCATCTAAGTATGCGAGGATGATATGATCTAGATCGTGCAAAACATATATCATAGCACGTTGGAAAGTGGCAGCGGCATTCTTGAGGCCGAATGGCATGTCACGATATGCAAAGGTGCCCCAAGGAGTCGAGAATGTGATTTTGTACTGATCGATGGGGTGAATTTAGATGTGGTTGTAACTAGAGAAACCATCCATGAAGGACAAAGCCTCGTGACCTGTGCAATCATCAATTATTTGTTTGATGAAGGGTGTTGGAAATTTGTATTTGGGATAGGTGTGATTGAGGTCGTGGAATTCCATACAGACACGGATAGTGCCTTGTTTTTTGTTAACATGGATAGGGTTGGAGACCCATGACGTATAGGCTATGGGGTAAATGAACACTACAGTGCATAGTTTGGAAATATCATCTTTGATGGCCATTGCTTTGGATGGGTGTAGCAGTCATTTTTTTTGGCAGACAGGTGTGATATCAGGCCAGGTGTGTATATGATGTTTGACAATAGAGGGATCAAGGCCAGCCATCTTTGTGTATGAATAGGAAAAAATGTCCCGGTATTCCTGGAAGAGGGCTTTGTAGGCGGTGAGTTCTTTTGGAGAACATGTACAACCAATGGTAATTTCCTCGATAATTCCATATTTGATGGAAATATCTATTTTGATGGTTGGGGATATATTTGCCATATTTCCTTGAAATCATCGAGGGCAGGGATAGGGTTATTGAACCAATCTATATGCCCTGATGGGAGAAAATATTTGGTTTTGACTACATATATGGGGTGTTGGTTAGGAGGCATGAAGGCGTCCTGTGAAAGAAAGATAGCTCTGTGGTGGAGCACATTCCATGGGAAATCGGGGGTAGTTAACTCCTCGAGAATATCTTCATCACAATGAAACTGGCGTGAATATAGGGTATCAAGAGGAGTGACCTCGGTGACTATCACTGTGGTGTTGTCTCCTTCTGATAAAGATGTAGGGGGATCGATGGAGGGGAATTGCG
>JZKD02S2429651.1:0-10641 GCA_000966675.3 Picea glauca
GGAGAGTGTATCTCTCTTCCTACTCCAAAGCGCTAGCCTAGCTAAATGTTGGTGTAATAGAACCCTAGAAAAGAGTTACTAGATAAATTTTATGATTACGCAGTGTTATTAAGAGCTGTTGTTTACTCAAGGGAAACAAAAGTGAAACTTATGTTGTATGACTCTGACCAACAATGCAAGGATGAGAATGAAATATATCTCTTTTCGTTCAATGATTCCTATGTATGGGAGAGAGAGAAAGTTTTCCAGATCAACCTTGAACTACAATGCAAAATTTCCTTTAAAATGCAAATGCAAACAATCACTTATCAAATGACAATTCTCTATTGTGTCTTTTCCAAATACTTCAACAATCTCAATAATTTGATTTTCAATGTTTTCTAAAACGAAAAGAATTTTTTTAAAGAAAAACTTTTTGTTCACTTTTCAAAAATGACTCACACTATGACAACGAGAGTATAGAAAATCAAAAACCAAATGAACAAGCAATGATAAACACCCAATCCACTCTTTCAATGAAAACAAAAATAAAGAGAAAACCAATTAAGTCTTTTCAAATGCAAAAGAAAATGATCTTTCAAACCAATAAGCAAATGAGAAAAAACCAAGAAGTCAACTTTCAACCAATCACTGGTTCTTAACTAATCAAACACACTTAGATTCTGAAGTCAGAGAGAATGGTTTTGCCAAGAAAAGTCAAGAAACAAAATTCAAGACATAAATGACAAGAAAAGCCTTGGAATCCTAAGACTGTTCATGCATGCAAACAAAGACAAGAAAGATATCAATCAATGGTCCAAGAAACTCTTATGAGGCAAGAAAAATGATCCGGGCAATTGAAAATACCAAAATTCAAATCCAAATTTTTGAAAGATTGAGTTTGCAGGCAGGCAATATTACACAGTGTGAGAATCACTGATTCTCGCAGGTGACCCTTGAGCAGGGTGCGAGAACCTCGCACTGAAACCTAAAGGCAGAGTGCGAACTCTATCTATTCTCGTAGGCTGCAATGAAGTACAATGCGAGAATTCCTGAACATAATCAAAATTTTGGAAAATGAAGCAAAATTGGAAAAGACCTCTGGACCCAGAGGGTCTATCAGGATATCCTGAAGACTCAGAGATTGATAGGACATGAGAAAAATGAAACCAGAGAAAATGGCCACAGAAAAATATCAAAAGCCACAAAGAAAATGGGATTGCTTCCCCAGTGGAATCGCCAATTTTGTTATTGGATAAATCCGTAGGTGCGGACACTAACCGATATCCCTAGATCCACTTGGATCTAGAACAAAGCAAGACAGAACATGACTCTTTCCCTAGATTTTGATCATTGAATTAACTAGGAGGAAAGAATAAATAACATACCTTATTATCGCTTCCTATGGTCTTTGTTGCTCCTGCTTTGCTTCAGTGCTCTCGTGCAGCCAAGACCAAGACAACACAAACCAACCAAAGTGAAGATAGCACAATCTATTCAACAATCAATCTATGTATATGATCAAGGAATTATACAATAAAGTGGAAATARMTTTATGGGAAAGGGACATGCTACTGTATCATATTAATGGAAAGTAAAGATTACAACCTGAGCCTTGATGTCGCAAACTTCCTTTCGATGGCCCTTGGCTCCGACACACACACTTTCTCAATCCTTGCATGAATAAGATCAAATCCTCTTGATAGACCTGCTAAAGTCTTCAAGCTAGTGTTCAATGCTGAGTCCTTCATACAATTCTTTCACCAATTCTCCAATGAATCTTGCTTAACCTTTTCCATGAGAATTCCCTCAATATAGAGGAGATAATGAATTAGTTACTTAGATAAGAATGATCCCAAAATATCAGGGAAACCAGTACTAGGATAACCATTCGAATGCCATCTCATCCTTCTTGAAGATTCCCTTCTAGAAGCATCGAGAATTCACCCTTTTCCTTGCTTTAGGAAGAGTTTGCACCCTAGCAGTTCAACACAGTGCGAACTTCTCGCACCCTGGCTTAAGGCAGCCTGCGAGAATGGGTCATTCTCACAGGCAAATGTATTAGCAGCTTACGAACCTCCTTCAAAAATGAGTTTTCTGGAAGAGATGAAAGTAACTTTTCTCAGGAAAAAGTTCTTATGAAGAGCCTGAGTACACCATCATCCATACATCATCATGACAACCAAAATCATGGGTAACACTTGCTGATTAGCCATTCTAAGCCCAATAGGGGAATAAATCAACTTCGATTTTCCCATTAGTGCCCAGGTTTTCTTCGTCATGACATTGATCTTCGACCTTAAGTCGAGGACCACATAGGCATGCCATATTCTTTGATTTGTGGTTGTTTCTTTGATGAAGACCCTTGATCTCCTTTGAACTCTTTTCTTGCCTCCTCAAATATCTATCTTTCTTTCTTAGCATCGAATGGTGGGGTCTTCTCTGTAGCTTTCCTGACTCTATTGTCACCTGCAGTCTTTCCTTGGGCTGCTCTATCTTCTTCTGTAGCAGCGCCTCCTCAAGTGATAACAACGAATCTAGGGTTTTCTCCACAAGGTTCAACATATATCAGTTGCACTTGCAGGTTTTACTGAGGTCCTCGTCTTTCCTGAAGCTTAGCTAGCAGCAAAGGGAAGTCCTCGATGACATGCTCAAAGGAATTGCAATAACTGCAGGTTGTGCAAGGGTTCTGGCAGTTCCTCGCTAAATGTCCTGGGTGCACGCAATTGTAATGGATTATTTGTCCTTGGCCTCGACCCATACCTCCTCCTCTTCCTCGTCCTCTGTATCCACCACGAGGATTGAAACTTCCTCGTCCTGGAGAATTATACTGTGCATTGTTTCCTTCTTGGTGTACTTCGACTTGGATCTTGTATATGTCCCTTGATCTTTTGTGCATCAGGTCAAAATCCCTACAATCTCTATCATCGTTCCCTACAGACTTACATAATGTGCAATACACATTTGTGGGTGTCTGAACATACTTCTACATATAATAACACTCACTAGGGCAATGTTGGTTCCTACATACTTCACACTAGGGCAGGTTAACTTGATTCAAAGGGCTCAGCGCTCCCGAGGCCAAATATTCATGAAACAGGGGACATTGTTCTTTATCATGACCTTCAGATCTACATCTTACACACCAGATATCTTCTCTTTTGTCCTTCCCCTTGTCCTTCTTCATATCCTCAACCTGCAGAGATAAACTAGTTAGCTGGCTCAAGATCTGGCTCATGCCTGAGCTAGATTCTCCCATAGGTTTTGATTCAAGATTCATGGCGATCTCCAAAGCTTCTTCATGCGATGCAATCTTCTACTGCATCAAGGGAACTTTGATGTGTGGTAAAAGAGAAGTGATGAACCATTCTTTGTTCTGCTCATATGGGATCTTAAAAGTCAATCGGCCTGTTAGGGTCTTGAATCTCTGATCGAACTCCCAAATAGGTTCTACTGCCTTCTGTTTGATCTCCTTCAACTCAGTAATACACTGTGACTCTGACTTAGGTTTTTTAAAATATGCAAACAATGCGTTCTTGATCTCATTTAGTGGCTTAGGCTACGCAAGTCCTTGGACAAGCTTCATGTACCAACTCAACACGCGATCCCTCAACGCAGTGCTAAACTGGTTTCTTTTAACAACTTCATTGGTAATATTTTTAATGTTCCATATGGCCTCTCACAGGAACCAATGCTGATCAGGATCTTCAGATCCATCTCCTTTAAAGATAGGGAGCCTCATCTCATCTGCCATAGAGCTACCTAGGTTTCTTATCTGAGTAGATGCTGAACTACTAGTAATAGTAGTCTGCGGACTCTCTTGATTTGGAATATTCTGATTACTTAGTGTTTCTGAAATAACAGAAGGATTGATATTACTTACTTCAATGGTCTGCGCAGTTCCTAATGTCTCTAGCTCGTTGCGGCGAAGTTCTTCAACTTCCTCTTCCTCTGCTCTGATGGGTTTTGAATGTTCTTCGTCTGTCAGATCTGCCTCTTCTCCACTGTAGAAACCCTCGTCTCCGTAGTTTTTCTTGAATAGGTTCTCAAGGTGAACCCCTCGAAATACTTTTCCACTGCGTGTATGTCCATCTTCTGTGTCGTTGTTGCTGTCTGAATTCTTGAACATTATCCTTTTCGGATCCAACCAATCTACTGTATCTTCAAGATGTTATTTTCATGCAACAACATCTTGATTCTTAGCTTAAGAAATTGTAAAAATTTTCCTCTGGGTCCTTTGAAGAAGTATCTCTCGGCCTGGCTATATGATTATGTTCTGTCAACAACAAATTCGGTGATATACCCTCCAATGGTATTATCGAACCAGTGATCTATAGCCCTTAATACAACGTTGTTGACTCTCTTAACCTTCTTAATCAACTCTGACATCTAGACCACAGGAGGTCTAGATCTCAACTCGAACTCAGTATCGGCTAACCTAGCTAACCACTCGTATAGCTATTGATGTATTCCTCCAAAGAATATCTCATGAATATCGGTGAAGATGTGTCTCTACAGCCAACCTTCAGTACTTAGCTTAGGGTTCTTGTTTTGGGCTTCCGTGAAGTCTCTCTCTTGATCCTCTATCCACTTTTGAATATCTGTCTTCGATGGGAACCACCTTGACATTCCCTTACACATATTCCTGTCTCGACAATGAAACCATTTTTTGGCACAGGGGCAGACCCAAGGTTCACTCCAAGAGCGCGCCAACAAGCCCTAGCTACTGGCCCTTTCGACAACACCTGCGAAGCAGATGAGGTCTTACTTGAAGCAACTTAAGAGGGGGGTTGCAGGATAGGGATGTCTACAACCATGGGAATATCAAGTGGATCTATCAAAACAACAATACAACATTCATATATCACTTATCAGCTAGTTCTATCCTACACAACCACAGATCTGATCTAACATAAGACTGCAAATAACAATATAACAATGACATAGATCCAAGAATCAATCACACATATGACACAAAATATACGTGGTTCACCCTCTCTATAGGGCTACATTCACAGAACTGTGCTTATGATTTATTAAGGCAAAGCATACAGTTCTTATCTGTGTTCTCAGTTAGGATATATTCTTTCTTCTCTCTCTTCCTCTCCCCTTCTTACGCACCCAGCTGCAGGACTTGACCTTCGCACACAGCTGAAGATCTCACAACAAAATCCTCTCCCACCACAATAGAGCTATAACAACAATATCATACCAATACTCAATGACCAACAACACCACCTAGGTCCTCTTGACCTTTATTTATACATTACAATCCCTCACCGACAGCCTTAGGTCGAAACCTAGGTGCCAAAACCCTAGATACCAAAACCCTAGGTCAACTTGACCCGCTTTTTCCGAACTTCGCCAACCTGTCTTTCCTTCTTCATCACACAATACTCCAAAGCATCCAATGATGGCTTTCTCTGCTTACTGAGTTGTCCACGATCCTTCTTTTTTGCTGATCTGTCATTCCTGATCTCCTCGTCCAACGTCTTGCTTTTCCGCACTTCACTCCATCTTTTCTTCTCTTTTGTTCACTTCGACTCAATGATAGTTACTATGTTTCCCGCGAAGCTCGCTTTTTACCTTTCCTTCCTTGTTCTTCGCTTCCTTCCATAACCAAGGGCCAACAACATGTAATAAGAATTGGTATATAAACATTAAAGAAACACATATGGTGCCCATATTTGTCTTGGAGATGATCATTCTTATCAAATCAAGGGATATGGAGATATTCCAGTAACACTTCCAAATGGTACTGTCAGACACATTCACAATGTTGTGTATGTCCCTGGGATAAAGATTCATATTTTTCCTCCATTTATTTTCTCCACTCTTCATGTTCATTAGCTTCATTAAAACTCATGGGTTCTATGACATACACTTAAAATAGGAAGAAATGAAATGGAACTAACTTCTCTTAGGAAAGACAGTACTTGGAGGCCATCAAGGCAAAGAAACACTGAGCATTTTATTAAATCAATTAAAGAGTACATTATATAGGAGGATAAACAGTTTGGACGATTGAAATCATTAGATGGTTGGAACCATTATTCAGTTTTCTCCATTATTAAATAATCATTATTTATAAGTCTCCCCTTTAATGGAGAAAGGATTGACATCCAGACCTAACATCTCCCTAAACAGTTCAAATTTTATCTTCCCAAGAGGCTTAGTAAAAATATCAACAACATTTTCACTAGTATTACAATACATTAAAGCAATGTCATTAGACTAGATATTTTCTCGAACAAAATAGAACTGAGTATCAACATGATTTTTCCTTGAATAATAAACTGGATTATTTTCCAACTTGATTGAGCTCTGGTTATCACATTTGATTATTGTAGCTTTCCTTTGTTCTTCTCCAACATCTTGAAGTAGTCTTCTCAACCAAACAACTTCACAAATTGTTGCACACAATGCTTTAAATTCTGCCTTAGTGGATGACAAAGATACAATAGACTGCTTCTTACTACTCCATGAAACAATCATGGATCCAATGCCAAAGGAATAACCTATAGTAGATATCCGATCATCCGAATTGCTAACCTAGTCTAAATCTGAGTAACCTATCAGCTCAACATCGAATGAATTAATATATTTAATACCATAATCAATTGTGCCTTTGAGATACTTGAGTACCCCTTTCGCTGCATTCCAATTGCATTCTAGAGGTTTTTCCATAAACTGACTTAACACACTAACAAAGTATGCTATGTCAAGTCTAGTTGTAGTGAGATACTTCAAGCTTCCCACCATCTGTCTATACACTGTATCATTTACCTCCTTCGAACCATCATCACAGTAAAGTTTCGTGTTTTGTTGCATTGGAACATTAGAAACTTTATACTAATCCATTTAAAACTTCTTAAGTACTTCTCTGACATATTTACCTTGAGCCACAAAGGTTTGACCAACATTTCTCCAAACTTCAAGACCGAGGCAGTAATGTAACTCACCAAGATCTTTCATTTCAAATACCTGTGACATCTGCTTCTTAATTCCACTAATCAAATTTTCTGAATTTTCTGTAATAATTAAATCATGAACATATAAGGAAATCAATACAACATGCCCCTTTTCATCAAACTTGGTATACATATTTGGATCACTTTTGCTCCTCATAAAACCCTGCTAAAGAAATAATGAATCTATCTTTTCAAACCATGACCTAGGTGCTTGTTTCAGTCCATACAATTTTTTCTTTAATTTACACACTAAATGTTCCTAACTATTTTTCACAAACCCCTCTGGTTGAGTAAGGTAAACCTCCTCCTTTAACTCACCATTCAGAAAATCTGATTTTCATCTAATTGATGAAGCTTCCAATGGTACTTTGTAGCTAATGCAATTAACAATCTTATAGTATTTAATTTAGCTATTGGTGCAAATGTTTCTGCATAATCAATGCCCTCTTTCTATGAATACCCTTTTGCCACCAATCTGACTTTATATTTATCTATACTACCATCTACTTTGAATTTAGGTTTGTATATCCATTTACATCCTATGAGATTTTTATCTTTAGGCAATTCAACCAATTCCCAAGTTTTGTTTTTCATTATAGAGTCATATTCTTTCTTCATTGCTTTTCTCCACTCTTCATGTTCATTAGCTTCATTAAAACTCATGGGTTCTATGACATTTGAAATATTACTCATCAGGGCATAATCTTTATATTTTTCAGGTAGATGAACCTGTCATGAAAATATTCTCAATTGGTTGGTGACTTCTTCTCCGTTTTGTGAAGATTCTTCTTCACTGCTGGATGTATCCATGTCACTAGGTAATTTTTCTTGTTGGTGATTCTTTTCTTTGACCTCTTCATCTTCAAGAAGTACATGCCATCCTTCATGACTATTGTCTTTATTATTTCCTTCTGCTTGGTCATGGAAAATTACATCTGTACTTGCAAACACTTTGTGAGTAGATGGATCAAATAGTTTATATGCTTTAAATTCTGAATCGTACCCTATAAAAATACATTTGATAGCTTTATCATCAAGCTTCTTTCTGTTCTCCTTTGGAATATGTGCAAAGGCTTTACACCCAAATATCCTCAAATTATTAACTACTGGTTTAGAATCTTACAAGGCTTAGAAAGGAGTTTTATGATCAAGACACCTTGTTGGACTTCTATTCTTTAAATAAACAACAGTGCTAATGGCCTCAACACAAAAATCATTTGAGATATTCTTACCTTTCATCATGCTTCGTGCACACTCCACCATAGTTCTGTTTTTCCTTTTTGCAACTCTATTTTGCTGTGGAGTGTGGGGTACTGTAAATTGTTGTACTAGTACATGATCTTTGCAATACTTGATGAAGTTCCATAATCTGTACTCTCCTCCTTGATTTGAGCAAAGTATTTTGATGGACTTTCATGTTTGCTTCTCCACCATGCTTTTAAATTTCTTAAAGTATTAAAAAACATCACTCTTTCTCCTAAGGAATATACCCATGTGTACCTTGTGCAATCATCAATAAACAATAAGAAATAATAAGCACCTCCTAGTGACCTTGTCCGCATTGGTCCACAAACATCAGTGTGCACAAGTTCTAATAAATATTTTTTTCTTCTATCAAGATTAGAGGGGAATTCATCTCTGTGCATCTTTCCTAATGCACAACCTTCACAAGCACATACTCATTCTTCAACATAGGGAGTCCTTCAACCATACTTTGTTTTTTTAATAACAACAAATCATGATAATTAATGTGACCATACCTTTGGTGCCAAAGAGATTATGTAGGCATAGTTGCATAAGTCAATGCTTGATGATTCTTGTTGGTGACATCAAGTTCTGATCTGTAATGGTGGACACATAAATCAAGTTTTTCTTTATCCCAGGGACATACACAACATTGTGAATGTGTCAGACAGTACCATTCAAAAGAGTTACTTGAATATCTCCATATCCTTTGATTTGATAAGAATGATCATCTCCAAGATAAATATGGACACCATTATGTGTTTCTTTAAAGTTTATATACCAATTCTTATTACATGTCATGTGAATTGAAGCTCCAGAATCAACAAACCAAGCGTCAACATCATCATTTTCAACAGACAGTGCAACATTAGATACAAACAATCTGAGATCTTTTGAATCAAAATTCAAGTTTTCTTCTGCAAAATGTCATGAATGTTTTCTATTTTTATGCCTAGCCTCATCATTTTTCTTCTTATAACATTCTTTGTCAAGATGCCGAGTCCTACCACAATATAAGCACTTAGGTTCATTTCTATTAGATGACATACCTTGATTTGGCTTTGGAAATGTCTTTCTCTAAAATGAATTTCCTCCTCTGCCTCCTTCTCCTGGTTTCCCTTTAGGGAATCTCTTCTTTGTTCATAGTGCTAAGTCTGAATTCTGAGGCTTAAAATTTGTGTGCCTCTCTTCCTCTTGCAACAATATACCTGTCAATTCCTCAAAGGTAAGAGCTTTCTCTCTTGCTGCAAGGCCTGTTATAAACATTTTATAGTCCTCTAGCATTCCATTTAGGGAAATTGTGACAAGATCAATGTTTGACACGTTTTCTCCTATATCTACCAAATTATCTTTCATGTCTTTAATTCGCGCAGGAAAGTACTAACTGACTCATTTATATCCATTTTAATACTTAGCAATTTAATTTTCAGAAAAAGAATACGATTTTTATTATTAATCTCATACAAATCTTTAAGTACTTTCCATGTTTCACTAGAAGTCTTAGCATCTCTAATGTGAGGAATTATATTATCTTTCACAAACATTTGTAACAATACCTTGGCTTTGTTCTCTCGCTTATCCCAATCTTGGATTGCTTCCGCAGTCGTGTTGGGCTGCACTTCATCTCCTTTCGCAAACGTCCATACACCATAACCTTCCATCAAGGGCGTTGGGTTGCGCTTCATCTCCTTTTGCAATCGTCCATACACCATAACCTTCCATCAAGGTTTGCATTTTAATTTCTAATTTATGAAATTCGAGCCATCCAATTTATTGGCTTCATTGAGGTAAGTTTCAACAAGAGGATTTTCCATCCCCGCAAACTCCTCCGTCCATACACCATAACCTTCCATCAAGGTTTGCATTTTAATTTCTAATTTATGAAATTCGAGCCATCCAATTTATTGGCTTCATTGAGGTAAGTTTCAACAAGAGGATTTTCCATCCCCGCAAACTCCTCCGTCCATACACCATAACCTTCCATCAAGGTTTGCATTTTAATTTCTAATTTATGAAATTCGAGCCATCCAATTTATTGGCTTCATTGAGGTAAGTTTCAACAAGAGGATTTTCCATCCCCGCAAACTCCTCCTCCTTCTAGGCAGTCAATGAAAACACACGCATGGTCTTTCAAACAACTGCCCACACAACAAACCACTGAACTAAAAAATTGCAAACAATAATGGCAAACAGTAATCTCTTGCCGATGTTGGAATCCGAATGACTACGCTTTCTATATTAAGACAAATGGAAGCTACAAGGGCATCCGTTCATTTGTTAAGATGGTGATCAAACAACTTTCATTGGACTTGGTACGCTTGTACAAGCTGAGGATCTGAAAGGTCGCAGTTTCCTCTTTGGAACCGTTGGGATGCTTGCCACTTGCTAAAGTCGATTATTCTTACAAAGGTTGCAACGAAACATCAAACAAAGTGGCTGTGTTCCA
>JZKD02S2429651.1:63131-74596 GCA_000966675.3 Picea glauca
AAGTGCGGTATATCAAGGAATAAGGATACTCCATACACACCTTAGAAGAATGGAGTTGCATAAAGGAGGAATAGGAAGTTGATGGAAAAAGAAGGAGCATGCCCAGTGGTGTCAATCTAGGACATAAATACTAGGTAGAGGAAATGGGTATTGCATGTTACCTGGTCAATCGATCAACCACATCAACACTAGATGAAAAAAATCCACATGAGGTATGGACTAGTAAGAAACCCTCTCTTGAACATGTCCGAGTGTTTGGTTGTGATGCTTATGTACATGTTCCAAAGGAAAATAGGAGCAAGTTGGGTAATAAAGTTGAAAAGTGTATCTTTGTTGGTTACAAAGATGGTATAAAAGGCTATAAACTTTGGAACCCATAAACTAAGAAGGTTGTCTACAGTAGAGATATTGTTATTGGAGAGGTTAAAGATGTTCACAAACAAGAAATCGTACCAAGGAAAGAAAAACCTAACAAAATATAGTTTGAGTTGGATGATGCAAAATCTGACTCAAAAAAAGAAGATGAATCAGAAGAAGAAGAACCTCATACTCCAGTATTGAGGATATTAGTGAGGGAAAAAAGGAAACCATAAATTTATAGTACACCCAATTCATGTGATAAATTTTCTTTATATATTATTGATGATGATCCCATAACTTTCAAGGAATGAGTGAATTTAGAGGATAGTAAACTCTGGAAGAAGGACGTGGTTGAAGAAATGGATGCCTTGGATAACAATGAGGCATGGGATCTAGGTGATTTTCTAGGTGGAAGAAAATCTGTTGGTAGTGAATGGTTGTTTAAGAATAAGTTGAATGCAGAAGGAAAAGTAGACAAATACTAATCTTAGTTAGTAGCAAAAGGTTATTCTCCTATTTCCAAGTCAACTTCTATTATCTTTCTTTTATTTGTTGTTTTTTATTTTTATTTTGAAGTAGAACAGATGGATGTGAAGATAACATTCCTACATGGGGATATAGAAGATCAAATTTACATGAAGCATCCATAAGGCTTTGTAGTGAAGGGAAAGAAAGAGATGGTCTATAAGTTAAAGAATTCACTATATGATCTGAAGCAAGTGCATAGGATGTGGTACCAAACGTTTGACACATACATCCTTGGAAAAATATTTGTGAGAAGAAGTGTTGATCATTGTTTATATTTCAAGTAGGTTGGTAATCACTTCATTTATGTAGTGTTATGTGTGGATAACATGTTGTTGGTAGGAAAAAACATGGATGATATCAAGGAGGTGAAATCATGTCTATCCTCCAAATTTCACATGAAGGATGTTGGTGTTGTTAACTTCAATATGGGAGTGGAGATTAAAAGATATTGAGCTAATAGGAAACTTTGGTTGAGTCAAAGAAAATATGTTGATATGATATTGCAGAGGTTTATTATGTAGGAAATTACACCGGTTAAGGTTCTTGTTCCTATAGGTGTAAAGTTATACGCAAATCAATGTCCCAAGACACAAGAAGAGGAAGATGACATGTTCTATATGCTAGTGTGGTTGGTAGCTTGAAGGGAAGGATAATTGGACAACAGTAAAGAGGGTTTTTGGGTATTTGCATGACACTACTAGTTATGGATTTTTCTACCATGGAAAAATAGGATAGGAGAGAGTGTTGGGCATACATGGGTTTGATGATGTAGACTGGGATATATATTTGGATCGCAAAATATCTACAAGTGGGTATGTGTTTAACCTATTTGGGGGAGAAATCAGTTGGATGAGAAAAATATAGGATGTAGTGGCACTCTCAACTATAATAGTTGAATACATGGTAACCACTCATGCAAGAAAGGAAGTAGTATGGTTATAGATATTGTGTTCATGTATTGGGTTGGTAAAATAAGAAGTAATATTAGATTGTGATAATCAAAGTGAAATCTTCCTAGCAAAGAACCCAACTTATCATTCAAAGTAAAATCATATTGATGTTCAGTATCACTTTGTGAGAGACATGGTTGAAGACAAGACGGTGTTGTTGGAGAAGGTTGACACTTTGAAGAATGTTACAGATTCATTGAAAAAGTCTATGAGAATATTGTATATGTTGTATTGTGAATGGAGGAATTAATACAATGAAGATTTGAAAGGTGTGATACCAAGGAAGGATGGTTTTATCCTAGTTAATATTTTCCAACATAAATCTATGTGTACTATGTGTATGAGACATTGATTAATTTATGTTTTGCTTAAGAATATGTATGCATTGTTTTACTTCATATGTTTACAACTTACAAGTTAGGGGAGCCTAAGAGGGGGAGGGGGGGGTGCTCTTCCATTCATATATGTAGGTGAATGGGACTCCACTACATTTCATTATTGATAGAGGTATCCAAAAGAACCTGATCTCAATTGAGGTTATCAATATATTGAAGCTACCAACAATTCCACACCCCCAACTATACACCATCGATTGGTTGATCCAGGGACGAGACCTTGAAATCAACCATCAATGTCATATTTACTATGGCATCAAGCCCTTCAAATATGAGGTATTGTGTGATGTTTCCCCACTTGAAGTTTGTGATGTTCTTTTAGGGAACCCATATATGTGGAAAATGATCACCTTGTTTATGATTCTAGGCCTCATAGTGTCATTTTTACTTTGGGAGTTCAACTCTACAAGGTACCAGAGGTAGTTATGAATACTATAGTTTCCTTGATCTCAACTAAGCGATGTCGAAAGGTAGTATCTTAGAACAAAAAATTTATTCTCTTCATGGTTCAAAGGAAAGGTGAATGGAAGGTCAATGCAATTGCCACCACCTTGGTATAGGGATTCTTTACACAACAAAAGTAGATGGACAATATTATAGAGGAATATAGAGATATGTTTGCTTCACATGCGGGGGTGTCTCTACAATACTAGTTAAAACATTCAGTTGAATTGATACATGGTGTTCCTCTACCTAATGGCCCAATATATAGACACTCTCTTATGGAGAATTAGGAAATAAAACATCAAATTCATGATCTCATCTAAAAGGGGCCACATTCAACCAAGATCATAACATTGTAGGTTCCCAATTGTATTGGTGCAGAAGAAGAATGAAACATGGTGACTCTATATTGATTATAGAGCCCTGAACAAAATCATTGTCAAGAACGGATACATAATCCCCCACATTGAATTGGTCAGATTAAGGGTTCCAAGTTATTTAGAATATTGATATGAATTTAGGCTATGATTAGGTCCTGATTGAACAAATTGATGTATGGAAGACCACGTTCATGTCTAAAAAAGGCATTTTTGAGTGGTTGGTCATGTCTTTTGGCTTGACTAATGCTCCAACAACATTCATGAGGAGTATGGATGATATCTTGTGTCCATTCACAAACTATATTGTGGTCATATATTTGTATGACATTCTCATATTCAACAGAACTTGGGTAAAAAAGTTTTATCACATTTGACATATCTTAAGAACTCTACAACAATACAAGTTATATGCCAATATGGAAAAGTGATCATTTGACATGTACATAATTCAATATTTAGGATACATTTTGGATGAACATGGGGTGCATTAGAGCCAACAAAGATCCAATTCATTCACAATTGGCTAGCCCTGACAACTTTAATAGAGCTTTACAAATTCTTAGGCCTTTCCAACTTCTACCATGGGTTCATCTTGGGGTTATTTCATATCACTTGGCCATCAAGCCAAGTGACCAAGGGTGGAGCTAAAGCCAAGTTTTCATGGTCTAAGTCACAACAAAAAGCATTCTAGGATTTGAAATGCCACCTATGCTTGGAACCAGTCCTCACTCTATCAAACCTACAACAACCATTTGAGATTGAGACAGATGCATATGACTATGTGTAGTCCTTACTCAATGTGGGCATTCGATGGCTTATCATAGTGACACTTTATAATGTTGTTTGTAGGTATACCACTTATGACAAGGAGATGTGATCTAATGTACAAGGATTCTGATAGTGGAAGAATTATATTATAGGAAAGGAAATGATCATATAAACTAATCACAAGCCCCTACAATTCATGAAAACATAGGGAAATTTACAAAATAACTTGATAAATAACCGACCAACTTAGACAACGTACTTAAAATAGTCAAAAACTTATCCAATGAGGTGGTAGACCTTAATAAAATTGTTGTTGAGGGGTCATCTTATCATAAACTATTTGAACCCCATGGTCTGATGGTTCATCTAGCTACTAATCGATCACTCAACTGATCGACTAACCACTAGAGGAAGTCGTTTGGGTGATCGATTAACAACTGGAGACATTCGCTCAAGTGGTTGAATAGAATTTGTAGATATTCGGTCATTGGATTGAGCAATCGAGTAATAAAATACATGTTGGACGACTAGATGGTTGGGTCCATTGGCCGATGGGACAACATGGATTTGTCAAAATATACTACAACTGCCAACTATTATTTGTGGATAAGATCTTCCCCATTTCAAGGAAATTGGTTAGATCAAAAGACTATAAACAAAGGAACTCGTGGGTAGATGACATGTGTAATGTGGTGTGTGAAGTGATGTATTCAATGATGCATTGTGATGTTATTATCATAATTCACTATTCTTACGTGATGAAACAAAGTCTTCAAACACCATTGATCTTCTTGGAGTATTATTTATTCTTCTTTATTTCTACATATTCTCTTTTTTTCTATTCAGGGTTACCCCCAGTCCCAACATGGTATCAAAGTGATTGGTTTTGGCCTTGCTTGTTGTCCATAAATATTGTTGATTTACATCTTGTAGTGGTTGACTCAAGGATATTGATTTATAGACCATAGCATGTTTAGACCATATCAGATCTATAACACATAGAAGATGGATTCCAAGATTAATCATATTATTTTGAATGGACTCAATTACGCTATTTGGGCACCAAATATGGAGACTTTGCTGAAGATAAAGGGGATATGGAAGTATACTAAGGTCACTATTCTAGATCTAATCAATGACCAGGTGAAATTTGTCATCAATGGGAAGAAAGATGAGGATTTTGGGGTCATTACAACCTACATTTTTCAGGATATTCACTTTCATACAAGCAGCATCAATTGTCCTCATGAAGTATGGAAGAAGTTGAAGCCTTTGTTTGACAAATTCAATGAGAGTCAAGTTATGCAGTTATGGAAAGATTTGATCTCTTTTTATCCCTATTCCTTTGAAATGATTGAGGACTATTTGGCTCGTTTCAACTAATTGTAGTTGAAACTCAGTGAATGTGGTAATAATTTTTAGAAGAAAGATGGATAGCGCATTGAACTAGTCCTGATAAATCTAAGAACACCTTTTTATGTGGTTTGGTCCACATTTCATACAAATTGGTAGGAATGAAAGAAATATAGTAAGGACTATACCTTCGATACCTTATGTCGATTATTGATTAATGATCAACACATGTTTCTTGATGAAGGGAATCTTGGTGGTAAACATCAAGCTCACTTGCTCAAGGGAAAGGGAAATATGAATTATAAGGAAATAGGATGCTCTGATTCTCTTGTACACAGACAAGAATGCATTGACCAGAAGGATAGAGTGAATACTAACAATTCAATGTCCACTTGAAAGAATTGAAAGAATAAAACATGTATCTACTGTGGAAAGAGTGGTCATGTGGAGAAAAATTGTTGGAAGAAGGGATACAACTTAGAAGAGAAGGTTAAGTAGCTTGAAGGTGACATCGGTTGTGCATTGACCGACCGGCAATTTTACCTTCCAAGTTGGAAATTCTCAAGATTTTCTTTCTCACACCTCAAAGAATGAGTGGGTAGTCAATTCTAGGTGCACACATCATATGGCCAAATATGCTTATATGTTCTCCTTCCTAGATAAATCTGTCAAGAAAAATATTTATGTAGTTGATGATTTTTCCCTTAATATTTTTTATCATGGTGATGTTTGTTGTCGACATGGTAGAATTTTTTATGTCTATAATGTGCCTAATCTGAGTGAAAATCTATTATTTATTTCCCAACTAACATAGGCTAGTAAGACTGTTGAGTTTTGGCTAGATTGGTTCTTTGTTAAGGATATGAAGAATGATAAGTTAATTTTAGCTGAAGGATTTATTGACTCAAAGTATGGACTATATAATTCCCATGACATACCTTAACCAGATCCTAGACCGACTGCTCTCATTTCCCAAACCCACGAGCAAAACAAAATTTGGCATGAACGACTTGGACACCTGAATTTTCAAAGTCTAAAGTTGATGACCACGTATAACATGTTTGTTGGCTTACCCAAAGTTATTCCACCGGATCAAGTCTATAGAGGATGTGTGTTGGGAAAGAATCATTAGGTACCTTTCAAATCTGGAAACAAATGGTGTGCATAGTACCCACTGGAGCTTGTTCACAATGATCTCTGCTATATTAATAATGCTTCATTAGCAAGTGCAAAGTACATCTTGACCTTTATAGATGATATATATAGATTTACTTAGATCTATTTCTTGAAGAATAAGAGTCGTGTATTTGAAAAATTCAAGGAATTTAGGGCATTGGCTAAAACTAAACGTGGTCAACCTATCAAGTGTTTGAGATTTAATAATGGTGGAGAGTATGTGAATTGACCGTTTGAAGAATTATCTTGCTCAATCGGGTATTTCTTGGTAGAGGTATGTCCCTCATACTCAATATAATGACGTAGTAGAAAGAAAGAATTAGACGTTGGTTGAAATGACTCAATGTGTTTTGCAGGCCAAAGATCCATCGACTAAGTTTTGGGTTGAAGCTATTTATTATTACAACTATCAACTAAATTGTATTTCGACTAAATTTGTCAGTTATGTGACTCCAGTAAAGAGATGATATGAAAATAATCCCTCAGTTGGCCACCTCAGAATATTCAGATGTATTACTTGGGCCCATATTTTAGATAACTACGGGAAAAATTAGATGCAAAGATTCATGCTTTCATCATGATGGTATACTCCAAAGAATCCAAATCATTTCAACTATTTGACCCTATCAAGCAACAGATTATTATCAGGTGAAACTTCATTTTTTATGAGAAGTCTTTGGGAATTAAGTTGTTGGAAGCTTCCTCTGTATTATTATAGGATGATCCTTTTGATATCATTGTTGACCATGGATGTCTTGTTCCTTTTTTAGTATTCTAATCAAGGGTTAGAGTAGGATATTTTGGGAAATGTACAGTAGTTTTGGAGGAAAGTTGGAGCAGGCACCGGAAAAGAAGGAAAGAAACACGCTGAGAATCAAGGAAAATAAGATTCAAAGAAAGGAACGGTTGGATCAAGGACTAGCCATGTGCAGGAGGTTGTAAAGTGGAAAAACCTAATTCAATTAGGGTTAGGGTTTTGGGTCCTTGTTGTAATGGTTTTTACCCATTTTTGGTAGTATAAATATATGATGTATGAGGTAGATAGGGGATGATCCTTAGAAGTCTTGAAGTACTTTTGAGAACTTTCCTAAGTTTTAAGCTAGTCTTTGTGGAGTGTTTTGGTCAAGAGCTGTGGAGATCATGTTGAATTTGTTTTTTAGTTGTATCTGAGGGTCAAGTCGCAAGCTATGGAGCTTGGTGCGAAACTGGTCATCCTCACCATCACCATTACTAAACTTAGTATTTAATGCATGCAACGCAATATTTTGAAGAAAGTGAATAAAGAAGCATAGAAATCCAAATATTTGTGGACATGGCCTAGGGGGGGTGAGCCACGGTAAAATACTGGTTCAATGTGTGGAATGTTCTCTTTATGCTTTGCAATGTCTTTTATTATGAATAAATGGATAAATAAATGAATCTGTTAAGGTTAATTTGCAACATGCACTAGATTAGACATGTTATTTCCTGCGGAATGAATGTTAAAGGTTAAATAAATGGTAGATCTGAATGATGGTATGGAAGATATGATGAATATTGAGGTATAAATAGGTCTAACATCCCCATGAGCATCATCCCTTCCACAATTGCATACATCTAGATCATGCAATCACCCATAATCCATCTCGGGTGAGATCGTGTCGTGCATTATGTGTGGAGTGTTTCCTTCTGGTATCCAGAAGGGCCGATGGTTTCTAGGGTTTTACTGGAGAACTAAGGAAGAACCTGGATCAACTCATACATCCAACAAATGGTTTTGTTTCCAGTTGGAACTTAGACGATCAGATTGGAGGGGATGTGATGAAGAGAATGCAATGGTAGAAGGGAATGTTTAGGCCATGGAATCCAACAAAGCAAGAGATTGAAAGATGGTTGGAGACAAAGTAACTCAAGTTTTCACAAAAATACAATAGAAGCTCCAGGTATACACCATGCCAGTATCTACAGAGGTATTTGATTATTGATTTGCATGAGGCATATTTTTTTTTCGAGATTTTCTACAGGAGTGGATATTGAGGTTGAATGAAACTCATCCAACTAATCGGATAAGACCAGTAGAGTGGAATACTGATAATATTGCATGGTTGGAAAGAGTCAATAATAAATTCATGCGCATAGTGGATTTATGGTTAGACAATATTATTGTAGGGTTTATTAATGAGTTTATAGTAGATATTGCGAAGTCATACACTACTGCAGAGAAACATTTTCTGAAGGGACCAAGAGGAAGGTACATTCGATCACTTTACACGTCGATCAATGTATTATTTCATGATAAAGGAGTGATGAAAATGGAATCAGACAACTAAATCACTCTACACGCATGGGGGATCTGGGGGAAGCACTAAGGAAGATTTGAGATATGGAGAGGGCCTTGGACAGAGTCCGGAAGAAGGAAGCAATGGACCCCATCATGATGGATGAGGAACAGACCAAGGAGATAATGGAAAGAGCAGGAGTGACGTGTAGTGGAAGACCCTACCAGTATAATATTAATAGGAAAAAGAGGGCAGTAGCCGAGCGAGAGGGCTTGGATAGTGATGAGGAAGAGGTAGAGGATCTCCATGCAATGAGGGAGAGTGAGGAAATATTGCGTGCCACATATGAGAGGAAAAGAAGAGGTCAATGGTTCGGCATAGAAGAAGGATCTCCATTCCATATTTGAATTAGTGTGGAACCCACAACCCCATGTGTGACTAAGACGTCTCAAGAAGAAGAAACGTTCAGAAAATAAGTGATTAGTGGTAGAAGGATATTAGTAGGATGTGGGTCCAATGGAAATTCAAGCAGAAGTATAATTTCAACTAGTAGTATTCAAGTATATACACCGCGCGGAGGTGGTAGTAAAACAAACTTCACAATGGCAAGAGTAGATCCAACTATTCGGTTACCAAAGTTTCCTGGAGAAGGGTCAGAGGAACCATAGAAACATTTCTTTATTTGTGAGAAGATTTGGCCGGCTAATAAGATTAAAGACGAAGATACAAAAGTGGCACAACTAGCGATCACATTCAAAGACCGCGCACTAGACTGGTATATGGGACTCGTAGTAAACATTCCACGAGGAGCGCCTACAATTGTCGCAGATGTGGAGAAGGCATTGATCAACGAATTTCAACGACCTAGTTCATAGGATAAATTCATGAATGAGATGATAGAGATAAAATAGAATCTAGGTGAGTCATTTTGGGAGGTTGATCATAAGTTCAAGAGACTAAAAGGTAAGTCGAAGTATCCTATTACAAATATGCAGCATAGAAATTTATTTGTTAATTCACTATTGGCACATCTTAAGTATCCATTGAGGCAACAAAGGCTCCAAACTCAGGATGAGGCCTTGCAAGAAGATTTGAAATTGGAGGAAAATAAGTATAAGCATACATATCCAGTTGTAGAAGAGCTAAGAGCATATCTGAAGAACCTAAAATTTCAGTTGAATCAGAATAAGGGAAAGGAAAAGAGGGAAGATTTATGGTGCACATTATGAAGAACAGAAGGACATCATAAGAATGAGTGCCCAACCTTTACACAGTACTTGGGGACAGGAATGTCGAATATTTTACCCATGGGAGGACCATGGTGTGAGATATTTAGAACACATGGACATGATCCTTATCATTGTCCCATGATGCAGAAATATCAAATGGTGCCCAAGACTACATTTTTTATTTTTTGCAAATCAATTGGACATGAAGACAAGGATTGTAGAACCTTGGAAATAATGAAGTAGAGGACATCAGATACTTATAGAGTGTAGATTGAATTAATGACAGGACAACCTACACAGAAAACACAGTATAATAATGCGCAAAATGTTACAGCGCAACTGCAATATAATAATACACAACATTTTGGAGCACCACCACAATATAACAACACGCAGTAGTTTGCAACACCATTGCAGTATAATAATGTGTATCCATAGTAAAATCAAGCACCACAATATAATACACCTCATAGAGACAATCAAGGTAACATAGGAGGAGGAAGAGGATTTGGAGGAGGTAGAGGACCAATGACTTGTCACAATTGTCAGAAACCTAGAGAGTATGCAAGAGATTGTGCACAACCACCTGCAACATGTATGTATTGTTGTGCAACAGATCATGAAACAAAATAATGTCCAACACTTATGGTAAAGATACGAGACAAGAGGAACCAAAATAATCAGAAAGTTCAATGGATTGTTGTGGAAAACAAAGAAGAGGATGGGAATAAGATCAATATAGTTACTTGTAACATCCCCAGCCACCAACAGGCCGGGAAACGTCACTTCCTGGGTGTCTCTCTTAGCTCTGATACCATTTTGTAATGTCCCCAACCATTGTTACACATTATTTTCATCATCCCTATGACCGTTAATGATGTAAACCTATTTGTTGCCTTCAGAGGGGTCAATGGCCTGAGTTCCTAAAGAGAGAAGGGAGAAGAAATTTTCCTAAGAAAAGAAGTTGCATTTTCCCTTGTAAAAACCATGTAAAAAAGGAAGTTTGCAGGTTGCTATATAGGCAGGGTGCAAGAATGTCTGATTCTCGCAGGTTGCACCATAGCTAGGGTGTGAGATGTTCATAGGTTTCTCTATAGGCAGGGTGCGAGAATGCCTACACGTGGGAAAAACAAGTGTTTTCTCGAATCTTCTAGAAGGAGAAACTTCTATGGTGAGGTGGCATCCGAATGGTTTGGATCTTACTCGCTTTCATGATTTAGTGGGATCATCCTAACCTCCTCACCTTATCCTCTTCAACTTATAAAAGGAGAGGATTTCTCATGGAGAAAGTTAGATTTGGTTAGCTTTGGTTAGCTTTGGAGCTTTTGGGATTAGCTTGGATTGGATTGAGCTATGGAGATTTTTATCTTGGCTAGATGAGCCACTTTGTCAAGATAGATTGTGAATATTATCAGATATGTGCTCTCATAATTCTTGGAGCAAGAAGTGTGTGGGGAACGAAGGACAGTTGGAAGGGACCTTACGACATCAAGGCCATGGTTGTAATCCCTCTTTCACATTCAATATGATACAGTAATATGATTCTTTCCTATAAAGCTTGTTGTGTTTTATTGTATGATTCCTTGATCACATACATAGGTTTATATTGAGTTTATGCTATTGC
>JZKD02S2429651.1:80864-111905 GCA_000966675.3 Picea glauca
TTTCATGATTTAGTGGGATCATCCTAACCTCCTCACCTTATCCTCTTCAACTTATAAAAGGAGAGGAGTTCTCATGGAGAAAGTTATCTTTGGTTATCTTTGGTTAGCTTTGGAGCTTTTGGGATTAGCTTGGATTGGATTGAGCTTTGGATATTTTTAGCTTGGCTAGATGAGCCACTTTGTTAAGATAGATTGTGAATATTATCATATCTGTGCTCTCATAATTCTTGGAGAAAGAAGTGTGTGGGGAACGAAGGATAGTTGGAAGGGACCTTACGACATCAAGGCCATGGTTGTAATCTCTCTTTCACATTCAATATGATAAAGTAATATGATTATTTCCTATAAAGCTTGTTGTGTTTTATTGTATGATTCCTTGATCACATACATAGGTTTATATTGAGTTTATGTTATTGCTATCAGTTTGGTTGGTTGCATTCTTTTGTAGGACCATCATTATATGAACATTGGAACGGAGCTAGGATGGTGATGGCAAGAGGAAGCGACATTTAAATGGTATGTCACCCATCCCTCTTTAGTTGGTAAATTCAATATTTAAAACTTAAGGAAAGCGTCATGTTCTGGTGTGTTTTGTTCTAGATCTAGGTGGATCTAGGGAGATCTATTAGTGTATGCACCTACCAATTAGTCTGATAACAACCATCAACCTCTACCAAGTAATGCTACCCAAACAGCCTTATCTTTTTCCAACTAGCTCTGATACCAAATTATGAATTTATATGCATGCATATCTAACTCAAATTAACAGTTACAACATTTTGTTCATGCCACTTATTCATGCGGAAATAATCATTAAAATATATTGACAATATATGCATACATACAACATGTTCTAACCATACCCAGATTAATGCAAAAATAACAGTAAGCCTACACATACAGTAGATATGATATATATATACCTTACTCATCAAGTTATAAAACATGTACAATTACACAACATACAATTAGCAAAGATTTGGTACTTATCTTTCAATAAATGACCACCAACTATGTGCAGACCTTCCACGAACCTTTCAGCCTTAGACCATGTTGCTCATCACATTCATCAGTAGGTCACCCTCGATTTGGGACTAAACTCCATCGGCCAAGAGATTCCTAGGCTTGGCAAGGGAAACATGAAAGTCGCACAGGTCAACAGGAAGGATTATCTCCCAGGGCCAGCTCAAACTAAAATCCTACAACCTCTCATTCCCCACATGTTTGTCCCACCCCAGGAAGTGTGCCCCTTCTCTTCTCAACTGTCCTTTGGCTGCCCCACTTCCCTTCCAGGGCTTCAGCAACAAGTCAGACATGAATTCTTCGAGCACTATGGTTGCAGTTGGGATCCCTCTAGGAAAACACTTCCCCAGAAACCTCTCTCACCTGGAGAGAGAGTTTCGTGTAGGCCTGACAACCTGCTTCTTCAGTCCACGGGACTGAAAACCCACCTCTTCAAACCACAGGCTTGACAGCATGCTTCTTCAATCCAGCTTCTATGTCAATTCCTGAAAAGGTGATGGAAACATCAAAGCTTAGTAAAGAACAGGCAATGGAAACAATACACACTCAGTCAAGGAACTTCGTGAGATGTAACGGCCAACATTTATGACACAACATGGCTCAGGAAGTTACAGGGTGCGTTGTGTTTCACATGAGACACACAGGATAACTCAAGTACCACTGCAGGATTCCAAAGGTGTGTGCTAGATACAGAGGCGATGATGATGGAGAATTGGTTCAATGTGTGAATCCTCGGTGAATATGGAAGGGTGAAAGACTTCCATAGAATCATAAGGGTCGTGAGAATGGCAAGGAGGAACCCCCAATGAGCTATATTTCCCAGCTCTAAACTACATGCTCCCAAGTTGAAACATGTTTTCCTAAAGTTGCATGAGTTCCACTTAGCACTCGTTCCCCTTTCCCATGAACTTAGGAAAACACCTATCATGTCCACCTTAGCCTTTAGGAAATAATAATAAAATATTATTCCCTTAGAGGTAAGCCCTCTAGCTTACCCACTTAGCCCCCTCCCTTACCCTACCTAGTGGAGCTTAGTCCCCCATAACTCTTTCTTCGTGGTCAGTCCACATGCAGTAGTGTAATTTTATTAATGATATGTGCATTTACATATACAAAAATTAGGCTCATGGCCTTAAGCATCTAGGCTCTCCGGCCTAATAAACATATAAGTCTTCAACTTATAAACACTTGGCTCACTAGCTTATAAACATAATTACAATTCAGCAGGGGCTCGGCCTTGGGGTGTTACAATCCCCTCCCCTTATTTTTTCACTGTCATCAATGCAACTTACTTACACAACAACAACAAGATTTCCAAAATCTTCAAAAATATGCTGGTATTCTGCCCGCATAGCATCTTCATGCTCCCATGTTGCGTCCTCAGGACCTTACCAGGTCCACTAAACTTTTACAAGCCCTATGGCTCGATTTCGGAGCTGCTTGCTTTTCCGGTCCAGTATACGCACCAGATGCACCTAAAAATTGCTTTCCTTCTCCACCTGAATCACTTTCAATAAATGACATGATTAGCATCAAGTACATGTTTCTTAAGAAATGACACATGAAATACATTATGTATAGACATGCATGTAGGCAATGCAATCCTATATGCTACTGGACCAATCCTCTCTAGGATTTCAAATGGCTCACAATATCAAGCTGCCAACTTTGAACAATTTCCCAACTTTAGGGATATTTTGTTGGCCTTCACTCTCAGGAATACATGATCCCCTACTTTGAATTCTCTGTGAGTTTTGTTCTTATCAGCATAACTTTTCTGCATGTCTTGGGAAGCCTTCAAATTTTGTTTAATCTTCAACATTTTCTCTTCCATTTCCTTGAGCAACTCTGGCCCAACCATTTCCCTATCAGCTAGGTTGTCCCAGCTTCCTGGGGTGTTGCCCTTTCTGTCGTAAAGTGCTTCAAATGGGCTCATCTTCAGTGATGCTTGATACCCATTGTTGTAGGAAAATTCTACCAAGTGTAAATCCTCCCATTTAGATAGTGTTTCCATCACATACATCCTTAGCATGTCTTCTATCACTTGGATCACCCTTTCTATTTTCCCATCCAACTCAGAATGATAAGCAGTGTTGAAGTTCAGATTTGTTCTGAACCCTTTGAATAACCCCTTCCAGAACTTTGATGTAAACTTTGGGTCTCTATCAGACACAATTGTCTTGGATATGCCATGCCAACATGCTACTTCCTTCATATAAATATCAGCAACATTAGTTTCCTTATGAGTAGTCTGCATAGGAATGAAATGGGCAGCTTTAGTAAGCTTGTCCACCACCACCATGATTGCATCATGTTGCTTTCTTGTTTTGGGAAATCCCATGATGAAATCCATTGTTACAAATTCCCATTTCCACTTAGGAATGGGTAATGGCTATAGAAAACCTACTAGGTGTCTATGCTCAACCTTTAACTTTTGACATTCCAAACATTTGTCAATAAAATCAGCAATCTCCTTCTTCATGCCTGGCCAATAATATTGCCTTTTGACTGTTGAAATTGTTTTATGATATCCTGGGTGTCCTGCATAAGGTACATTGTGCATTTATTTTAAAATCACACTCCTCAATTCAGAAGATTTGGGTACATAAACTCTATTTCTGTACAGGAAGATTCCATCAATTCCCAATTGATAATCCTCAACCTTATGTTGCATTTTATGTTGCTGCAATTTTGTTACCAATTCCATGTATCGCAAATCTGATTTTGTAGCCTCCACAATTCTGTCTTTCAAATATGATTGGTACATGCTAATGGATGTAGCATGTAACTCGTGCACTCTTCTGTTGAGTGCATCAGCCACTTTGTTCTCTTTCCCCTTGATATGCTTTATATCAAAGTCATATTCACTGAGAAATTATAACCATCTACTTTGTCTGGCATTTAGAGTTGGCTGATGAAAAAAATACTTCAAACCATTATGGTCTATCCTCAACTCAAACCTCTTTCCCATGAGGTAGTTCCTCCACTTCTTCAAAGTGTGCACTATGTCTTCCAACTCCAAATCGTGAGTGGCATAGAGCCTTTCACGCTCCTTCAACTTCCTTGATTCATAACATACAACAAAACCACTTTGACTGAGGACTCCACCAAGTCCTTCTTTACATGCATATGTGCATACAATGAAGTCTTCATTTGGATCTGCAATCCTCAAAATTGTAGCATTGGTTAATAGTTGCTTCAATTGTTGGAAACTTATTTCAAATTATCCTATCCATTGAAACTTCTTCCCCTTCCTTTGCAAGGAAGTGATGGGGTGAGCTATTCTTGAAAACCGTGCAATGAACCTTCTGTAGTAACCAGCTAGACCCATGAAGGATCTAAATTCTGTTACATTCTTATGTGTTGTCCATTCTCTAATGGCCTTAATCTTTTCAGGGTCCATGGATATCCCTTCTTCAGATATGATATGTCCCAAGTAGTGAATTTTGTTTTGATAAAATGAGCACTTGCTCAATTTGGCATACAATTGATGCTCTCTTAGAACTTGCAACACCATCCTCAAATGATGTTGATTCTCTTCCTCTAACTTGGAATATACAAGGATTTCATCCAAAAAGACAATGACAAACTTGTCTAAATATTCCCGGAAAACACCATTCATTAAGCACATGAAAACAGTTGGTGCATTTGAGAACCCAAATGGCACCACTGTGAACTCATAATGACCATACCTTATCTTGAAGGCAGTCTTTCTTCTATCTTCCTATTTAATCCTTACCTGATGGTATCCTGACCTGAGATCTATCTTGGAAAATATCCTTGCATCCTTCAATTGATCAAAGATATCATCAATCCTTGGCAGAGGATACTTGTTCTTTATAGTTACTTTCTTCAACTGTTTGAAGTCAATGCACAATCTCAATGTCCCGTATTTATTTTTCATGAACAATATTAGGGCACCCCAAGGTGACACACTTGCGTGTATATACCCCTTCTTCAGAAGCTCTTCAAGCTACATTTGCAACTCCTTCAGTTCTGGTGTACTCATTCTGTAAGGAGTCCTTGACATTGGAGCTACTCCGAGCATTAAATTTATAGAGAAATCAATATCTCTCTTTGGGGGTAGTCCTGGTACCTCCTTGAACACATCTTCAAAATCTTCCAAGACTGCATGATCCTCCAAATTTGGCACATTATCCTTATATGCTTCCTCCATATGGGATGCAAATATTTGACAGTCTTTCCTATAGCATTTCTTCAGCTGCATTGCTAAAATTTATCTGATAGTCACTGCCCTAGGAATTCCTTGGACTATTCTCTGATTTCCTTCCTCATCTAGGAAAGTGAATGCCTTGTTACGACAGACTAATATGGAATGGTGTTGGTATAACCAATCCATACCAATCATGTAGTCATAAGAACCTAAAGGCAAGATGTTCAAATCTTCCCTTGTGCTTAGTCCATTCATGTCCATAAGACATGACTTAACCATCTCATTGAATTTTCTTTTGGCTCCAGTAGCTAGCTGCACCAACCAAGATTTTTCATGCTTGCTTCTTAGAAAATGCAAACTTTCCACCATCTTAGGATCTATATAACTATGACTAGCTCCTGAATCAATTAAAATAGTAATGGTTTGGTTGTTGATCATACCTTTCACTTCAATCATATGTGATTGATACTCTGTTTTCTTGTGGTCCAATGCTACATAGATCCTTGGTACATTTATGCTCATTTCCCCCACTGTTTCAGCTCGCTGAACATTGTGAACATCTCTCACTTTATCACTTATGTGAGGACAATCTCTAAACATATGATCTCATTTACAACCCCAACATTGAATAGGTGGATGCCTTGGACTTTGACCACATGTCTCAATCGTTCTGGTTTCTCTAGAAGTTGGTTGTCCCTGAGGACTATTTTTGAACAATGGTGGTTTAATTTCCTTCTTCCTCTGATCCATCTTTAATTTCTTCTTGTCTTCCCAAGATTTTTGGAAAGTTGTTCTTGATTTGTTTTAATCATATAGGAACTTATCTCGCCTTATGGTCTCCTCCAATGTTTTGGGATCATAATATTGTATTTTGTCACTGATGGATGATGGAAAACAACTCTCAAGTACCTCTGAATCTTTACTTTCTCATCCTTGATGAAAGAGACACACTTAAGCAATTCTAAAAACCTTCTTTCATACTCATCAATGGACATACTTCCCAACTTGAGTTCAAAGAACTCTTTTATTTTCTTATCATAGTACCTCTTAGTCAAGTATTTATTTTCAAAATACTTCTTGAATTCCCTCCAAGTGAAAATTTTCTCATTAATGTCTTGCACCTGCACAAGATGATCCCACCACATGGATGCCTTACCTTTGAGTTGATAGATGGAAATTCTTCCTTCTACATGAGAAGAATAATTATTCAATTGAAAATACTTTCCCATTCCCAACATCCATGTCTCTGCATCTTCATCCTTCTTGTGCCCCCCATCAAATGTAAGAGGTTTGATTTTGTTCATTTCCCCTCATAGCTCATTCTCCCTAGACCTCTTATGCTTCCTAATAGGGGATGGACTTGAGTTGTTGTGTACTCTCTTATTGGAATTCCTCGGGGAGTGTTGGTGATGTCTGCTATCACCTTTTGTTCTTTTGTGACTTCTTGATTTGATTGAGCCACTCTCCTTATCCAATTTATTTTCAATTATTTCCAGGCTCTGCATCAACTTTATGTTGAATTCTCTCTACTTCTCCCTGGATTTCATGAGATTTTTGTTATCTTCCCGGTGAATTTGGACATCCTTTTGCAACTTTTTAATGATTTTCATCATGACCGTTATCTATTTCTTCTCCATGCCCATTGGGGTTAGTCCCTTCAACTCCCAAATGGATATCCATTCCTCTAGCTTCATTTTCTGAACTGTAAGAATCATGTGCCTCCTCCATTTCTCAGCACTATGCGACAATTCGGTTCGATTCTGAAAATTGTTAATTCTACAAAATGTGCAGTCAACCGAATTTTTGTCACGCAAATAGACTTTAAAAATTTTCCAGAATAAACCAATCTGATTCAATAAAAGCAATATCATATTCCATTTTCAGCGGGTCTTGGTTGGTCAAGAACCCCTTCGGGCTTCTATCTCTAAGCCTTTCTATGTTCTACAACAAATTTTTGGGTGTTAGCCCCTTTTTCTTCTGCCCTTGGTTCTCATGGGACCACAGTTGTGACCCAATGCTAATGATTTGGGCACTTATATGGAGCCTTGAAACTTTGGGTTACGGGGCTTTGGAGGTTTCCCTTTTTCTGTGCATCCCAACGTCATAGAACAACAAACTATAGAACGTGTGAAGAATGATGGATCTACGGTCCACATTCCTTTCTCTAATATACGGTGTATAAGAGCTTCGAAACTATGGGCTTCAGCAATATCCAAATCGCATAACAACCAATCTCCCAGGGTGTTGCATTGGCGAACTCGCAAAGTTGGGTGGATCAACAGTCCTTGACTTCCCAGCATCCAATGGTTGATATTTACTTCGTAACTCCGACGCTCTGGCCTTCAGGAGTTCTCAACCCATGCTCCCCCACTTTTCCTTGAATTGGTTATCCTCCATAGGTTCTTAACTCACTAACATGCGGCACACATCCCATGTGTCTATGTCATCCTTGGTGACATCAGCACGGCCATGTCACTTCAAGACTTCGGAAGCTTTTACCTTAGCATTCCTCAAATCTCCTGAACTCCAAATTTCCAATCTACTTTACCTTCCAGGGCCCACATGGTACAGCTGTCAACAATTATTTGGTGGCATGTTGCCCCACATGTTGGATTTCTTTTGGTCCAACAAGGTCATCAAAAGTACCATTCTGACTGACATGTGGCAGGACTAAGGAAGTCCATGTCACCATGGGTGATGTCATCATGCCACGTCACTTTGGGACTTTGAGATTCGGGATATTTCACCTTAGAACACCCCCATTTCTCTTGAACATAGAATTCCTAAAGAATTCGATCTTCTAACATGCATCATCTTCGACGAACGGTCTGGATTGTCTCTGGACTTCGGGACTTTAGGACATCGGGAGTTTCCACTCACCTTGTTTCTCCTGAATGTTGTATTCCTGAACAAGACGATATGCTAACACGTGTCCCTTTTGATGAACGGTCTGGATGAACTCTAGACTTCGGGACTTTGGGAGTTTGCACATCAACACACTCCATTTCTCTCAAACGTCGAATTCCTGAACAAGCTAACTTGCCAACACATGTCCCTTACTTGGATCGACGGATAGGAATTGCATGAAGTTCACTCTGTCTTCTCTACATGTGACTGAGATTTGTGACCTCGACTTAACATTTGGGCGCTTATCTCAATTTTCAAGATCGATAGTCATGTTTTAATGGATCGTGAAGATCAATGGCCAGGATTGATTGCGGAAACTCAACTTTCTCATGCTTTAATTTTCTTCCCGATCTCCTCAATGCAAAGATGCTCGTCCGTAGTGGGATCGATATCCATCGTTGATCTATTGATATAGCAAGATCAACAATCTTGAGGGATTTTGGAATCTCAACTTTCTCACCCTTTAATTTACTTCTCGGTCTCTACAATGCGAAGATGCTCGTCCATAGTGGTATCAATATACACTATTGATTTGTTGATCTAGCAAGATCAACGATCCTAAGGGATTGCAGAGTCTCAACTTTCTCATGCTTTAATTTCCTTCCCGACCTCCACAATGGCTCTCCACCTTCAATCTCCCTTCAATGAGACATGACATTCATGACTTAATATTCACTTGATCTGATGGATTATCTTACTCTCGCCTAGATATAATGGCCCCAACACCACGAATGTTGTGATTTCTTTCTCTGTGGCCATTTCTCAGGTATTCTTTCAATGCCCTTCTGGCACTCTATACCTCAAAATTCTGTGGACTTTCTATGTTGAATTTCTCGTTCATGGCCCATCCAGGTTCCGGGTAGAAACCATGGGATCTGAACTTGAGATTTTTCCATTTCGACAACAATTCTTTTCCAAAACTTTTTCTTCAACTTTCACTACCATGGCCCATCGAGGCTCAGTGTTGAAACCATGGCTATGATACCATGTTGTAACGTCCCCATCCACCAACAGGTCAGGAAATGTCACTTCCTGGACGTCTCTCTTAGCTCTGATACAATTTTGTAATGTTCCCGGCCATCAACCTCTACCGGGTAACGCTACCCAAACAACCTTATCTTTTTCCAACTAGCTCTGATACCAAATTATGAATTTATATGCATGCATATCTAACTCAAATTAATAGTTACAACATTCTAATCATGCCACTTATTCATGCGAAAATAATCATTAAAACATACTAACAATATATGCATACAGACGACATGTTCTAACCATACACAAATGAATGCAGAAATAATAGTAAGCCTACACATACATCAGATATGATATATCTAGTCCTTACTCATCGAGTTATAAAACATGTACAATTACACAACATACAATCAAAAAAGATTTGGTACTTATCTTTCAATAGATGACCACCAACTGCGTGTATACCTTCCACAAACCTCCCAGCCTTAGACCACGTTTCTCATCATGCTCAGTAGTGGGTCATGCCCAATCTGGGAATAAACTCCATCGGGAAAGGGATTCCTAGGCTTGGCAAGGGAAACAAGAAAGTCACACAGGTCAATAGGAATTATTATCTCCTAGGGATAGCTCACACTAACATCCTATAGCCTCTCATTCCACACATACCTATCCCACCCTAGGAAGTTTTCCCATTCTCTGCTCAATAGTCCTTCAGTTGCCCCACTTCCCTTCCAGGGCTTCAGCAACAGGTCGGACAGGAATTCTCTGAGCACTATGGTTGTAGTTGGGCTCCCTCTGGGAAAACACTTCCCCGGCAACCTCTCTCACCTGGAGAGAGAGTTTCTTACAGGCCTAACAACTTGATTCTTCAGTCCATAGGCCTAAAAACACACCTCTTCAAACCACATGTCTGGCAACCTGCTTCTTCAGTCCATCTTCTAAGTCAATTCCCAAAAAGGTAATGGCAACATCAAAGCTCAATAAAGAACAGATGATGGCATAAATCCACACTTAGTCAAGAAACTGTGTGGGTTGCAATGGCCAATAGTTAATACACAACACGGCTCAGGCAATTATAGGGTGCATCAGGCCTCACAGGAGACACACAGGATAACTCAAGTACCACTGCAGGATTATAAAGGTGTGTGCTAGATATAGAGGCGATGATGATGGAGAACTAGTTCAATGCATGAATCCCCGGTGAATCTGGAAGGGTGACAGAGTTCCATAGAATCGTAACGGTCATGAGAATGATGAGGAGGAACCCCCAATGAGATGGATTTCCCAACTATAAACTACATGCGCCCAAGTTGACACATGTCTTCCTGAAGCCGCATGAGTTCCACTTAGCACTCATTCTCTTTTCCCAGGAACTTAAGACAACACCTATCATGTCCACCTTATCCTTTAGGAAATAATAATAAAATATTATTCCCTTAGAGGTAAGCTCTCTAGCTTAGCCCCCAGGCCTAGACACTTATCCCCCTCCCTTACCCTACCTAGTGGAGCCTAGTCCCCCATAACTCTTTCTTTGTGGTCGGTCTACACACAGCAGTGTAATTTTATTAATGATATGTGCATTTACATATACAAAAATTAGGCTCATGGCCTTAATCATCTAGCCTCTACGACCTAATAAACATATAAGTCTTTTGTTTATAAACACTTGGCACACCATCCTATAAACATAATTACAATTCAGCAGGGGCTCAGCCTTGGGGTGTTACATTACTAGAGGTGGAGCCAAGACAAGATTAGATGTAGTAAAGAAGGATCAGGACCAGTACCAGTGGGTCATAAAGAATACAACACCTCAACATAATTTTGATGCATGCAAGGATAAGGAGACATTCAAAGAGGCTAGAAAGGATATTTAAAGGAGAATATTACGTCTACTTTAGGTACAAATCCAGGAGATGATGTACCAATGTATGACATGCCTCATTCGTTTGATCAGACCATCAAATATCAACCATCAGAACAAGTAAGTAATCTGAGAAACTTTGTGGGGTCTTATGTAAAGTTTTTGAATGATAAGAACTCTTTACAAGTATTACAGAGTCTGTTAGAGAAGTGCAATTATGGAGAATATATGAAACTAGAATAGAAGAGAGTCAATCAAGTTAATAAGAAGAGAAGAATAGGTAGGGAGTTCAAGTTGAATGAAAACATTGGAGAATTCAATATGGGGGATATCATACTAGACTTAGGGTCTAAAGTAAATGTTCTTCCTAAGAAGACATGGGAAGCAATGGGAGAACCTACATTGGGATTTTCACCTATTCAGTTGAAGCTATAAAATCAGCATAGAGTGGTACCAATTGGTATATTGAAGGGAATACAAGTAGATCTAGATGGTCTGTGCACTATGGAATAATTTAAGGGATTGACATAGTAGATAACACTTCACCATATCTAGCATTGTTGGGACTAGATTGGGATTTTGACAATCAGGATATTATCAACCTGAAGACTAGAAAAATGATCTTTGAATCAGGAGAATATAGATTTATTGTGCCATTAGATCCCTCATAAGGAGGAAGTTATGTGGAACCTGTGACAGATAATCTTATTACAGCAGACATAAACCATTTGTATAGAGCTATCGCGTGAGAAGAAGATTATGTGAACCCAACAATAGATGGTGTGCTTAGCTGGAGACACATTAGTTTGTGTGCTTCAGACTCTAAAATAGGAATAGAGAATTGGTTATAGTGATTGCATGATTTATCCACCAAAAGATGCACAAAGATGACACACACACTAAGATGAGTTGGTAGGTAAGAGAACCTCCCACTTTTTATGGTCAGAATGATTTAGAGGAATTTTTAACAAATTTTGAGTTAGAAGTTTTTGAAAGTCAGAGGTTACCAATTTTGGATATTTCTTTGAAATCTACACCTGCACAATGGTGGGGTACTCATAAGGAGAAGATTCAGAATTGGTATTAATGAAAAAGATTATTGTGCATCAGATTTAGAGCAGAAAAAGAGAACATATATGTGGAGAATTATGATGGAATGGGAAAACCCAAAGAACATGTAGAAATATGTATAATTCAATGGAGATTAGTACCACCATAGGAGTGGCCACATCACTCTATTCATACATTGGAAGGAATCCCAAGGAATTGATACACAAAATTGGAACAACGCAAAGAAACTGCAAATTGGGAAGAAATGAATCAAAACTTTGTCATTACATTTACATTTGAGCATGAGAATCCAAAGGTAGATACAACATTGAAGTTGGTAAGACATAGGATCTTTGAAGAACCAGAATTTTAGATTATAACAAGTTATCGGAATCATAAGAGACAGACATTCAAACAGTTATTACATTGTTATCACGTCACATAAGAATATAATCTAGCAGAATAAAACCCGCACAACATCAAGATTACAGAAATTGAAGGAGAAAGAGAAGTAGAAGGTAAACATTGGAAGACATGTTGCACCACCGAATATCAAGAAGGTAAACATTGGAACAAAAGAAATCCCAAATATTGCAAGTATTGGAGACTATTGGGATAATCAAATAGTAGAGAGAATAACAGAGTTACTACAGGAGTATAGTGACCTATTTCCAATGATGTTCTCGGAGATGAAAGGGGTTGTAGGAGAACTTGGAGAGATGAAGATCCCTTTAAAGATAGATGCCAGACCAATAAGCCAAAGACCTTACAAGTTGAATCCAATGTATAAGCAGACAGTGAAGGAAGAAATTGATAAGATGATAGAGGCTGGTGTCATAGAACCTATGGAAGAATCTGAATGGATTATCCCTATGGTAGTTCAAGAGAAGAAGCAAGGGGGAATAAGAATGTGTGTATACTTGAGAAAGCTCAATGATGCCTTCCTGCACGATCCTTTTCCTACCCCATTGACAGATGAAGTTTTGGAGAATGTAGGAGGTCAATAATTCTATCCATTCACTGATGGATTTTCAGTATATCACCAGATCAAAATTTCACCAGAAGATAGACATAAGACTACATTTGAAATAGAATGGGGATCATATCAATATACAATGATGCCATTTGGGTTGAAGAATACACCTACAATTTTTTCAAGGGTAGTAGTAGCTTCCTTGAAAGACTTTATTCATAAGTTTTTGGAAGTTTATTTGGATGATTGGACAATGTTTAACTTATTGAAGGATCACGTTGAAGTGTTAATATTGATGTTAGACAGGTGTAGACAGTGTCAGATTTCATTGAATATTAAGAAATGCATTTTCAGTGCACCTTTTGGTATTTTTTTAGGGCATGTGGTGTGTAAACAAGGTTTGTTGGTTGATCCTGCCAAAATTGTTGTCATAGTTAATCTACCACCACCTAAGTCAGTGCACCAGTTAAAATCTACACTTGGTCATGCATGCTACTACAAGAAGTTTATAACGGGATATGCACAGATCACTGCACCAATGGAGAAATTGTTAAAGAAGGACATTAAGTATCAAAGGAATGATGAGTTCCAACAAAGTTTGGATATCTTGAAGGAGAAAATGGTGACAAAGCCAATTTTGGTGTTTCCAGATTAGTCAAAATAATTTCATGTGCATGTGGATGCATATGCAATAACGCTTGGAGAAGTATTGACACAGTCAGGAGAAGGTGACATATATCACCCTATAGTATTTTCAAGAAGGAAGTTGTCAAATTCAAAACATAATTACAATACAACAGAAACAGAAGGGTTGGCTATGGTGTATGCATTGCATAATTTTAGACATTATTCATTAGGTCAACATTTTAATATGTTTACATATCACTCTGCTCTTAGATATTTGGTCAATAATCTAATGTTGGGTGGAAGAATATGAAAATGGTTGATGTTATTTCAGGATTTTGACTTTGAATTTGTGGTGAAACCTGGAATATTGAATGCAGGGTCAGATCATTTGTCCATGATAACTAATGAAGAGGAACCCAACAACTTGGAGGATAATTTCCCAGATGCACATTTTTTTTCAGTATAGATTGATGATGAATATTTTGCTGATATTATTGGTTAGAGTTGTAGACTACCAACTAATTGCAAGTCACTTGTATAAATTTGGTGCAGAAAACATTTTGAGGAGATGGGTTATGGAGCATGAAAGGCCTATCATTTTAACAGAAGCACATGAAGGAATAGCTGGAGGAAATTATGCAGGTAAATCTATTGCACATAAGATATTGCACGCAATATTATGGTGGCCAACAGTTCACAAGGATGAAAAGGAGTATTGTCAGAATTGTTATGTTTGTCAGAGGTTGGGAAATCCATCCAGGAGGGATGAGATGTGATTAAGACCTCAAGTAACTTTGAAATTATTTGATAAATGGGAAGTAGATTTTGTAGGACCAATTAATCCACCAGTCAGAAGGTTAAGAGAAAGGTATATCATTACAACGATGGAATATTTGACTAGATGAGATGAAGCAAAACCAATGAAGGATTGCATCATAGAAACTACATCACACTTTTTATTTAAGCAAGTAGTCACAAGGTTTGGATGCCCCAGAGTTATGATGAATCATCAGGGGACTCATTTTATCAATATTACTATCCAGTAAATGACTGAATAATTCGAGATATATCATCATAAGATCACTCCTTACCATCCTCAATATAATGGGTTAGTGGAAGAATTTAACCAAGATTTGCAATGTGAACAGGGATGATTGGGATTTGAATATACAAACAGTTTTATGGGCCTATAGAACTACATGCAAGAAGATTACAGGGAAGACACATTTTAGATTGGTGTATGGATAGGATGCAGTAGTTCCTTTGGGGTATTTCATACCTAGTCTGCGCATTGCAGCAATTACAAACATGATAGAAAGAGATGCATATCAATAAATATTGGCACAACTCATGGAATTAGAATAAGACAGGATTGTAGATGGTTTCCATCGGGAGGTACATAAAGAAAAGGACAAGGATTGGCATGACAAACACATTAAGAAGAAGAAATTTAAGGAAGGAGATATGATTCTCCTCTATGACAGTAAATACTTGCAGCACCCTAGGAAGTTCAAGTTGCATTGGCTAGGGCCATATGAAACAAAGCCTGTCATAGATGGAGGTGTTGTGCAGCTGCAAGATTTAGCAGGAAAGGAGATGCAAGGATTGGTGAATAGTAGTCAAATGAAACTGTATAGGGATAGTCGACCTACTAACCATCAGTATATGTTGTGAAAAAAATTAGAATTGTACATAATGTATATAGTAGGAGTTAAAATAAGAAAAAGAAGAGAAAAAAGTAGAAATAGAAGAAAAAGGAAGAAAAATCTAGAAATAGAAGAAAAATCCAAAAAGAAGATGGATAAGTGGTAGAAATATAGTTGAAGGATACAAAGCACAATATAAGTTGGCAAGTGGTATGAAAAAACCTGAATACAATGTGCGACAGGAAAATATGAATGCAGTGCGTCGAGACGGAAAGTGGTCAAAAAAAGAAAAAGGTGGTAAATGGAAAAGTGGGAAACAACAGAGCATTTATGACAATCTGTATAAAAGTAGGAAAATTTCAAGGTAAGCCTCATTATGACTTGAAGAATATGAGATATAAGGAGATAAATTCGACCATGAGTAGGTATTTCCGAAGGTTTAAGCAAATATTTGGAGTAGTAGTTTCAGGATTTTTCGAAATGGTGTCGCTGGAAGTTGGAGCTCCTAGTATAGTTGCAAGAAACACAGAAAGTGTTGTGAAGTCCATAGATAAATCAACCACATAGGTAGAAAACCCTATTCAACAAGAAGGAATTGTCAATGTGGATGTGATCCCATAACCCGTCGAGGAACCAGTGATCCCAACACTTGTTGAAGACCATGAGCCAATCACTGAGCAGATGGATGTGGATCTAAGGGAAGTAAGACAAAACCATACCAAAGAACATAACCCCACACAGTAGTTGGGTTTGGTAGCACCACAACAAATTAATGGAGAGATGATGAAAGAATAAAATCGGATGAACCCAAGGCAGCGTGAAACATTAGGGTAGAACAACATGACATCGACGAAGATCAGGACACAGAGGAATAAACACAGAACTAGACAACAAGTCCATCAAAGAGGAAAACAAGGCCAGTAGTAACAGTAGCATGCACATAGAAGAAGGTTTCACTATCATTTCCCCAAATTCTAGAATCAGTAATAGCTATAGAGGATATGTTGGGGTTTGTCCCCAAAATGAAGTATGCAGATCACGATGTCATAGAGGTGTCTAAGTTTCATGAGCTAGCGCAGGAAATTTATATGGAGAACAAAGGGATAATCTCATTATGAATCCCAACATTAGAACCTAAATAATGGATTATAGGGTTGTACAATTCAAGCATCATGAATTTGTTATAAATTCATCACTTTGGTAGGGGGAAGGATGTCAATGTCTATGTCAAACAATTACTGGAAAGAGCACATGGAGGATTTTTGTGGATGGACAGACCTGACCCAACTTATGTATACCTAATTGCAAATATTACAGGGCTTCCAACAAATGGGGTGAAGCTAGAGCAATATTTAGATGATAAGATGAAGGAAAATACCATTGTGGAAGGAGTAAAATCCCAATTTGGCACTGATAGGGGAAGCGGAGGCATGGTCATCAAGAATATAAATGAGCTAGCCACAAGATTCATAGAAAATTTGATGGTTTTCAAGTTATTAATAAAATGTCACAAGGAAGAGGCACCATCCAGAGTGGTAGAAAAATTTGCGTAGTGCACGAAGGGGACAATAATTAGTTGGGCACCATACTTGCTCAATCTATTTTTGTAGGATTGCAGAGATGCACAGGATTCTGGGACAGAATTCCATTATTCTTGGCTACTAATTTTGATATCCTTAGTGGCATGGGCAGAACCAAAATACTCATCCTTATGTGACAATAGAGGAAGGTGTTCCGCAACAAGGTATATAAGCATGTGTCACAAAACATATCCTAAGAAAAGGAAAGCTAATACTAGCATTTTTTGCATGTATCTTGAGGAGATATAGGAAACGATAGAAGAGACATGGTGGATCTCACCTGAAGTGGTGAAGGAGAATGAAGGGATAGAAAAATTCAAAGCATCTAGACATAACATGTGGATACAAACAATGATGGACCCAAAGAAGAAATGGTTGAAGATGCAATATTGTATCACGACAAAAAAATTACAATGGGTGATAGTGGAATGTCCAGATCAGTGGAATGTACCAGTGGCTGAAAAGAAAGGAATAAAAGGAAAGGAACAAGAAGGAACTGGACAATCAAGTAGTCCAGTAGAAAATATTGAGAAAGCATCAGAGCACACTCAACCAACAGAAGGTAGCATGGCAGTAAAGAAGAAGAGGAAGAAGGAAATAATACCTAGGGAATAAGTACTAGAACCTGAGCGCACAGAAGGAAAAAATGGGGGAGATCAATGTTAGAAAAATAGGATCACGGAGGAATAAAATAAAACAAATGTGGAAATAAAACACAGAAGATACACAATACAATAGAGACATAGATATACGTGGTTCACCCAGTGTGGGCTACATCCACCAGAGAAATTTCTAGGTCCTTCCTTTTTATTATCCATCAAAATGAAAGGATACAACCTACAGCTCAACCGATGTAACTTCCTCTTCTTTCTCTTGCAGTCTCCTCTCTCAGAATACAACATTCACGATAATACACAGCCACAATACAATTCCCTCATAATACAAGGTTGCCTTCTAGGGTAAAAAACCCTAAAAATAACTTCTACCGTCATATATGTGACCTTATAATGAACGGTCGAGATTGACTACAAAATAATATTGTACAAGACAATTTTTCCCAATATTTCGCTTTGAGGGCGCTGCCCCTGAATCCCCCACAGGGGGGGGGGGGGGCGACATTTGTGGGGGGGTAAGGCGCCCCACACCCCCCCATTAGGGAATGGGGTCCAAGTATGGATGAAAAAAACCTCTGAATTAGGAAGATAATCAAGCTCCACAACCAACACTCAGAAAAAGGATAACATCCCTAGCCAATAGAAAAGAAGTGGAGACCTACCAAAGGAAAAGAACCTCGTGCAGAAAGAGACAACACCAAAGAGAAAATTGGTGATGCAGACAGGAGAACAAAGAAAGAATATGAAGGCGCAAAAAAATGCCCCTCAACTCACCATAACTAAGGATGATGCAGAACTGGTAGCCGAAAAAGTGTAGGATCGAAGAGAAGAAGAACTATACGTCGCAGATTCATGAAGAGAATAATTGATAAAAAAAATCGATGGAGTTTAAGGAATTTTTAGAAATCTTGCATATCAATGTAGAACAACAAAAAGGCATAGCACAACAGGAGGAAACCCATGAAGAAAATGAGACAGTACAGATAGAAACAATGGGAAGCGATACTTTCCAAATCAACCAAGGGATACTACAAGTAGTCAAGGACACAATGCAGAAACCCTTGAAGGATATAGAGCAGTTGGACTTGGCATTGTCCAATATTCCAACCAAGTAATTATACAAGTTACAGATAAGCGTCACAAATCAAGTTCAATCAAGGGACAGGATGGATGCGACAAACTTAGAGACAGTCAGGGAGGAAAAGGAGATACTGGAGATATCCCTCAACCAAGTACAACCTGAGAAGGACAAGGAAAAACAATGCATGGAGAAAATAGAACAAAGTCTTTAGGAAGTATTTAAGACTATCCCAGACATTGCACAAGGAGAGGAGTTAAGCAAAGAAGAGAAAATCCAAAATATATCGTAGGATATGGAAAGTTACATACGGGAAATCACAGACCTGGAAGAGAAGGTGATCCCTAGCACTCCACTAGAGATCAAAGAAAAAAGGGAACAACAAGCTATAGAATACACATAAAATATTGAAGGGTAGGTTAATAGAATGATAGAACTGTACAACAGTACAGTGAAAATGTAGAAATAATTGCAAGAAGATGAAAGGATTCAATAATTAGATCAAAAGAAGGGAAACAAAAAACACTAAAGTCCAGGACTTGAAGCAAAAACAGAAGGCGATGAACATAGGAGACTTGAGGAAGAATGAGAAGGAGATGAATACCCTATAGGCTAAGACAAAGTCAATCCATATGGAGGAATAGTTAAGGCAGACTCAGTTGGAGCCATTGCAGGAAGGGGTAGAAATGATGATTACATAGTTGGAAGAAACAAAGGGAAGGATAGAGAAGCTACACTTGGAGAATATAGAAGTGATGAAGGAGCATGTTGAGGGGTCCTAAATCCCTTTAACTCAATAGCAAGAACCAAACCCGCCATGAAGGCCCAATTAGAATCTGCAACGTTTGATGGTGGAATGGTTCTCCAAATCTTTCGATCTAGCCAATTTATCGATGGGATTTACATAGTGATTGATAGAATATCTTCTTATGAAAGTTCCTCCTTCAGTTTAAACGTTCTCTTTTTGTCTTTTCTTTTATTAGATGGGTCTAATCAAAGGATGTGTACTGGTATAAACCAGTTGGTAAAGGGGTTCTTAACTACTGAAGAAGGATGATCTTGGGACAACCCTTTTGCTCAAGCATGCAGACAAATATATTCACACCTGTGACAAGCCTAGTACTAATACATTAACTTCTTGGTATTTCAATTATTGGCTGAGATAGAATTATTGAAAGAAAACATGCATGCAATAAGATGATGGCAAGAAAAATAGTTTTCTTATATCTAGCATTAATCACACATTAACACAACGATTTTCTTTCATCATTAGAGACAAGAACTACAAAAAATATTGAAACAACTAACTTATCAATAGATTCAGAAAACTCTTACTAGTTACAGCATCGATTAATGAAATGAAGTTGGAAGTAATTCCCCCTCAATACAATCACACAACGCCTTTGATGAAAAATAGAATTTTGTCTCTGGTCCTAAACAAGACTTCTCAATTAAGGTACTTTAGAAATAGTTCTTTACAATTCCAAAAATGAGGATCTTTCCCAAAACCATAGACCTTTTCCAAAAGGTCAATCCTCTTATTTATAATAAATCACTAACTAAAAATATATATTACAAGTGAAACCTAAGTAAAACAAAATATCACCACATGGCGCTTTCATATCTCTATCTTCTAAGAATCATCAAATAGTTTTACTAAAGTGGATGACTCTTCTCATACTCTGACCATTTGACAAAGAGTTCCTCGCATGTGTTGGCTTACAGAAACCTGTGTTGGTCCATCGGGGCTAAAATAATTTCTTTCACTTCTACTGTTTATGCTTTGTACTTGACTATTTTAACACTTAACTACTGCAAAACTGCTCGAGCCTTAATCGAACACTCCATGAATTGTTGTACTTGACCTGGCGCCATGCTCGCCACCTTTACTATCTTTGTTGTCCATGTCGAGTCTTGTTTTGCATGTTGCTTGACTATGTCATGCAGGTCGACAAAGTCCTCGGGTGAGCTGAATTCTTGGAGGTTGATGTCTTTCATCTCTCAATTAATATTTTCCCATATCTTTTCGCACTCGGCCCACTTCTCCTAAATCTCGCACTAAGGTTCCTGGGCCATTTTTACCCAATATTCGGCTGCTTTCCTGATCCGATCTATGTTGATGTCTCTCAGCACCCGAATTTCATGCTCTTCAGTGTCTCATCCCTTTTGAACCATGATGATGTAATTGATCCTTTCTACTGCTTGGTGATCCTTCTTATACCACCTTTCCACGTCCTTGCAGGTCGCTAGTACCATAAGGGTGTCTTATTGGAAATCGGCTATATCTACAGTGCAAAGGTGTCGTTCATTCGTGAATTTGGCATAGGCATATTGGAACTCACTTCTCAAAAACACCATGGCCTGCATGGAGCCCTGATAGTATTTTTCCAAATGGCACAGATGCTCCAACTCCTTAAGTGCAGGGGCCAACTCCTTTTCATCTCTTCTTTCTCTATCCAATGTGGCATATGTGATATCCATCCCTGTGCCAATAATATCAGACGTCTTGGTGTGTTCTATGTTGAGAAACTTCTCCTCTGTAGTGATGAGAATCAAGCTATCCAACGTAAGCCTCCTATTCTTAGTGGTTCTCTTCATGATGGCTTTTTTTTTCCTGTCATAGGAAATCGCTTGTATGTCGGAGACCTCATCAAAAGGTTTGGGGATTTGTTTTTCTCCCCAGGTTAGATTATTTTCCAAGCTCTTGGTTATATGTATCTGTTCTAGGATGGGTTCCTGAACTTCTTCCATATGTCCTGATGGCTTTACCTCCATATGTTTCTCATCGGCTGGTGAGGTATCGATCAAAACTGAAGAACTAGGGGTAGGTTTGGTACTTAGCTAGTAATCGGTCGTCGAAGTGTCGATTTCTTGTTGTGGAATTTCCTCTTTCTATCCAACCAATTATAGCTCATCCCTCGAGCTATCTATTGGGGTTCCCGGCAAGTCGATTAGATCATTGATTAAGACACTTTAAACCTCATGGTCACTCTACGGAAGGTTTTGAATTGAATCATCGGGACCTAGGGTAGACGATATCTCAAGCTCCTTTTCCTCCATAATCTCCACTGGAGTCACCAGAGACACCTCCAAACTCTAATCATCATCATAGATGGTTATTAAGTCAAAAAAGGGGTTTGGTACACTTGTCCTACCCAATGTCCTTATTATGTTAGGCTAGGTTGAAATTCCCCCTGGTGATCTAATCTGTTGTGGTGGAAGTTCAGGGTTTTTTGGCCCAGTGATTTCTTCGAGTTGTATTGGATCTAAGCCACTTGGCTCTCCTATGCTTTTGATTGGTTAATCAGCGGGAATCCTCGACATATCTATGAGATCAGGGTCATTATGTAGATGATCAAGGATCCTCTATGCCCCTTATAACAAGAGAAACCCTCTTCTTTAATCTTTTGTAGTCTTTGCTTCTCTAATTTCTTCCCTAACTCTAAGGGCCTCTTGGGATGGATGCTCTATTGTCTCCACCTGATCATCCATTCTCATAGCCTTGAACCTTGTCATGTTTAGGTTGTCCATTCTCTGTACTACCTCCTCCCAGTCCTAAGTGCATTCTGTGAAAATTTCATATTCAAATTTGTCATGCATGTATGGCCAATAGGAGGATACCTATGAAGCATGTTGGGGAACTAGGAATTTAGGTTCGTGCTTGCGAAATCGGCCTGTCAGGAACCAAATTAAAGTTGGATCGACCCTTCTTGTTTGGCTTGAGTAATGTCCTTTACCAAATAAAACCCCACATGGAAGTCGTAGGGTATGAAATCTCGCTTCTTGTCCTTGACTAGTGTGGCGTTATAGACCTGCAGGATAGTCTAATAGTAGATTTCTCCAACAATGAGTTGTTCCAAGATGTGATCAAGGAGTGTATGCGGTGCTCCGGTGGCCCCGAACACCCTAATATAGGTTGAGCATTCATCCAAATACTAGTGGCCTACCTTCTCTACCATTTTCTTGGTTGTTGTGGATAGTCTCAAGCATTCCTTTTTAAATACAATAAAATGAATACAGGCGATGAATTCATCGCAAATGAGTGCATAGGATTTTTTATACCTATTCTCCCATAGTATGTTGAAATAAATGTGAACAGGGAGATCTGCAAAATGCTTGCTTAAATTCATGTCGGTGAAGACCTTTTTTGCACAGATCACATCGAGTAGGTACGAGGCCATGTGAAAAGTGGTTTCTTCCCCTTCTTTCGGTATCTAGGCCTGTTGTACACATATGCTTAATTGCTTGGAAATTATTTCTCCCCAGTTGAAGCTGCTTCTGGAGATTGCCACTGTGTATTCCAAGGGCATCCATGCTTCTGAAAACTTGGAGTAGTCGGTTTGTAAAATTTTTGTCCTCCTTCCACCATGAGGCCATCAATCGGCTGGTGTCATGGAATTCGTATAACTTCACCACAAAGTCTGTGTTTAGCCACTCCTCTGGATCTATGAGTTTGAAATACTTCTGGACTTTTGTTAGGAGGAAAACTCTAACACACCCACCATTCTCATCGTTGATTAAGAATTTTTGTGCATCTGTATGGTCGATTAGCCACTTCAAAACCTCCATGCATGGGACAATCAGGGTTCTACAGGCTACCATGTGCAAATATGACCATCAGATGTTTGGGAACACCTGGTCATCAAGCGCCCTTACATCTAGGTCACTATGTGGGATACATTCTTGGTACTCCTTCCGGCTGATTATGTTGAAAATGTCTCCCCACTGTGGGAGCATTACTTTGGATCTAGTGGTTGCTTTTGTATCACCGAATACCAGAGGTTGAACAAAATCTTTCTTTGTTGAGGTTTTTATGACCGACTCTGCCCTGGGAGTGTACTCCAACTACCTTGCAATACCAGGAGAAGAACCTTCACATGTTTTTGCTTCCTTTAGCTTGGGTGCTCTGAGCGAGAATCTGGTGGTTGGATTTCTCAGAGGCATTTTCCCTCTACTTCTTGTTTAACCTGGTCTTGATAATCTAAGAATTATCACAGTCTCGAGATGATTTCTTTTCTTCTTCGGTTGCTCTAAAATTCGAACTTGTGCGCAGAATGAAATTGTTCAAATATATTCTAGAGATTTAAATAGGGATGAACTTACCTTGTCACATCAGCCATTCAATTTGGGTTGTGAGTGTAGTTCTATTAAATCTGCCACCAGATATTCAAAGACATTTAAAATTAAATTTGATCGTAGGTTGATGGCACAGGTGCGGGTTGTAATGTGGCCTATCGGTGATTTCAAATCGTTGTTGTTCAATCCGCGCATGCGGTAGAAACATATGCGGGATGAAACATTGAATATTCTATTAAATGGCATAATCTGATCGTATATCGTGCCCAAAACATCCCATCGTTTCGCTAATCCATCTGGTGAGTCGGGGGTCAAGGTTCCGCTTTGAACACTTTTCATTGATATCTCCTTACAAAAGCTCAGATGCCAACAAACAGAGTTGACGTGGCAAGGATGAATTGGAGGTGTGACTAGGACACATGAAACCTTAAGATGAATCGAGACAAAACTAAGTCATATGACACCCCTATGCGACAAATACATGTGGCACTCGATACTGACATCCTCATCTACCTATGTTATTCAGAATCAATATTTTTCTTAAGCTAAATGTTCTAAGACCCGATTCTATCTTGCTGACATCGAAAAGTATCAAGGATCAGCAATCGATGATAAACCTACCCAATTTCTCCTGGATTGACTCTCTCAAAAAATTCCCGATGCCGAAAGTGTATCGAGGGTCGGTGATCGGAGATATGTTTGTCATAGAAAAAAATGATTGTTTTAACCCTTCTGGATTTCCCTGACCCCGAGAAAGCACATCGATCATCGGCTATCGGTGGTTGTTTATGGATTTTGTCAATGTCTATCCCTCCCGTACTGTAAATGTGTTGAACCTGCACAGAATAGATCTAGATATAAAATACTACACACATTTGCAGAGAGAAATTAAGAAAGAAGAAGAAGGAGAGAAAGAATGGAAGAATTATCATTAACCGTAACGAATAATGAAAATTTTACACATGATATACTCTGCATAACTCAATGAATGAAAACTGGAGGAGAACCAATGCGTCATAGTAGTGGTCTAGAGTGATATGGACACACACCAGCAGTTATGGGAGTGAATTTCCACCTAGTCTAGTCTGTCAGGCAGTTACGGGAGTGAACTGCAACTTAGCTGAGTTAACTAGTCAACTTGTCTTCAATTAACTAATTGAACAAAGTGTAGTGAGGAGTATATCAAGGATAATGCGCCAGACTAGTGATGATCCCAAGGCAAGTGCATATTATCATGATGATGATCCCAATGTTGCATGGTGACAAAACCAATGTAGCATCTAGACTCAACTCAACTAGTCAAACTGAAGTGTTAACTAAAAGAGAATATTCTCCAGGTGGAATATTCTCCCCTAAAAATAGGAGACTAGATAATGACTAATTATGACTAATAAATGAGGAAAAAACTTAGGAAAAATAAATCCTAGGTGTGTGTGAAGTAACTCCAACACCCCCCCTGAACATCACTATGGTGAAAATAAAGAATGGGTCCTGACAACGAGGCCATGTTAGGTACCCAAATACAAAAGATACACTGAAATAAAGTGAGGAAAGAGGGAAAACCTCATGGGAAAACCCCCCCTCAAGGTACAATGTATGTAAAAAGAAGAACTACAGTTGCTAGGCAATTGTATCCTTCACTCCAAGATGACTTCGCAGAGAATGGAACTTCTGCTCAGTGAAGGTCTTGGTGAAGATGTTTGTCATCTATTTAGCTGAAGGACGGAACTATAGGTCAATGATCCCCTCATGTAATAAGTCCCAGATGTAGTGCATGTGGATCTCGATGTGCTTCATCCGATTCCTCTGAATTGGATCTCTACAAAACTTCAGAGTGCTCTGGTTGTCACACTAGATGATGATCGACTGATGAAACTGAATGCCCAATTCGGTGAGAAAATGTTGTAGCCACATATCTTGAATGGTTATGTTAACTACCCCTCTATACTCTGCCTCAGCTAAAGATAGAGAAATGGCAGCTTGCTTCTTGCTCGACCAACAGATAGGCCCAGAACCAAGACTGAGTGACTAACCAGATGTGAACTTACAATCAGTGTTATCACCAGTCCAGTCAGAATCAGTAAACCCGATGACATATAATGTAGATTATGTTTCATAATGAATTCCAAAGGTGATGGTTCCATGTATGTATCAAAGGATACGCTTTGCATCCTTCCAATGTAGCTCATACAACTCTTGAATGAACCTAGAAACTACGCCAACTGCATAGGAGAGGTCTGGTCTGGAGTGTGTGAGATACAACAAGCTCCCCACTAGTTGTTTGTAAAATGTGTTGTCAACCAATGGAGTCTCCTCACCATCCTCAATTTTGACTCCTGATAGAAAAGGATTCATAGAAGACTTGCAGTCTGCCATGTGAAATCTCTCAAGGGGATCTCGTGCATACTTGGTCTGAGACAGTTTGATGCCTGATGCATCTTGACTGATCTCGAGTCCAAGAAATAAGTGTAGTGGAACCATGTCCGTCGTCAAAAACCTGTCATGTAGAATCCTCTTGACTGCACCAATAATTGAATTCAACCAACCGGTGATCAGCAAATCATCAACATACAGAACTAAGAGTATAAGTGAATCAGTCTTCCTAAGCATGTAGACATTCGAGTTTGATTTACAACGTTCAAAGTTTTTTGACAATAGGTAGGAGTCCATCTTGGAATACCATGCCCTCGAAGCCTGCTTGAGGCCATAAAGTGACTTCTTCAGTCAACAGACCAAAGATGAGCCCTGCATAAATCCTTGGGGCTGCTCCATATAGATCTCCTCAGAGAGATCTCCATGAAGAAATCCATTCTTCACGTCCATCTGATGGACTTCCCATCCCTTGGCTAACACAATGGAAAGTTCCAATCGTATGGAATCCATCTTCGCTACTAGAGAAAAGGTCTCATCATAGTCAATACCATGCACCTGTTGAAATCCTTTGGAAACAAGCATGGCCTTGTATCTGCTAATATGTCCATCCACTGCACTCTTGGTCCTGTAGACCCATCTGCATCTGACAAGTTTCCTCCCAGAAGGAAGGGGAACCAGATCCCAAGTCTGGTTATCGAGGAGGGAGTTGTACTCCTCCTGCATGGTGGATTCCCAAAAGGGATTTCCAGCAGCCTCAGCATAAGATTGTGGATATGAAGACTGAACCAAGAAAATATGCCTGGAGGGAAATTTTTCAGTGGCAATGAGTGCAACAAGAGGCTCCTCGAAATCAGATCGAGTCCACCTAGTATCGGTTGGATCACCAATGAGATCCCCTGCATCCTGAAGAGTATTTTGTGCCCACTTGGGTCTCTTCTCTAGCTCTGCAACTCCATATGGATAGTCTAACTCTACATCTAACTGTACTGACTCTAAATCTGAATCATTTGAGTCCTCTAAAGCAGAACTCTCATCTGAAGAAGAGTCGTCATGTGCATGCTCATCATCTTAGACAAGTGAAAGAATGAAGGTGTCTGCATGCGGTTGTTGAGGTACATGCGAGACACTTTCCTCGAATTGGACACTACACTCAATGATGAGCCAGTCTGAGGAAAGATCAATAAGCCTATATCCCTTCACACTATCGAGGTATCCAACAAAAATACACTCAATTCTCTTTGGATCAAGTGCCTTCCTCTTTTCAAAGGGAATTTGGGCCCATGCACGTGAACCAAAAATGAAAAAGTGGGTCACTTCCGGTTTGAGGCCTCTCCATGCCTCATAGGGGGTCTTATCCTTGACAAATCGATGGGGAGATTTCTTTTGGATGTATGTTGCACAATTAAGTTCTTCATCCCATAGTCTCTGTGGTAGTGACTTTGCATGCAGCATGCAAGATTCCATATCCTTTAGAGATTTGTTTTTCCACTCAGCAACTTTGTTTTGTTGTGGAGTATAGGGAACTATGTGTTGCAACTGAATCCCTGCCTCATGGAAAAGATCATGGATCTCATGATTGACATACTCTCCCCCATTATCAGTTTGGAGGACTTTGAACTTCTTTATAGAATGTGTCTCAACTAGGGCTTTGAAATCTTTGAGTTGTTGAAATACCTCGTATTTTATCCTAAAAAATTAGATCCATGTAAAACGTGAGAAATCATCAAAAAAATTGAGAACAAAACTCTCTTTACTAATGTATGGATGTGGAAAAGGACCCATAAGGTCACTGTGGATCATATCTAAAGTCAAGGAAGATCTATGAGACTTTCCTTTGTCGAATTTCTCTTGAGGGTGTTTTCCGAGAACACATCCCTCACATACTCCCTTGGAGAAATGGATGTCTAGTAGACCATCAACCAATCTTTGCTTGCTAAGTTGTTGCATGTATCTGAAATTCACATGTCCAAACCTTTTGTTCCATATCCTACTACTTTCATCAGCATGAGTAAGCAATAAAGAAGAATCAGATTCAATGAATTCAAAAAAAGCATACAATATAAACTGATGATTTACCTCACCGGTTGCAACCCTAGAGTTAGTTTTCATGTCATAGATGTCCACGGAATTTGGTGTGAATATGAATTTTTTCTAGTGCCGAAATTTTTCATCTGATACACAAAGAGAATTTTGATGAAAAGCTTGGGAACGTGTAGCACATTCTCGAAGCTTCTATTAGTGAGTTCAATCCTTCCTTTACCGGTGACTTTGACAGAAGAGTTGTCCCCTGTCAGAATAGGAGGACCTTTTCATGCATCTAATGAAGAATATACTACTTTTGAGGCAGTGATGTGATGTGATTCTCCTGAATCTACGATCGAATCATCGGGAGAGGCTTTGATGGAAAACAAGGCATGGCTAGAATTTCCTTTCTTTGGATTTTGATCTTCTAGATTCTTCTTCTTGGCACCCTCAGGGATGCAATATCCAAGGTTGTTTTTCTGAAGCATTTGAGTCATTAGATCTATTTGTTTTTGCATGGATGTGGATTTTGGATGGAATCCTTTGTGACAACACCTGCATTTCTCCCCTTTTATTCCCTTTTCCCCTTTGGATCTAGAGGCATCGATGAAAGGTTTTGTGTGCCCTTCCTTCTTCGGATGTGCATGAGCTTTCCTTTTGTCTTTAATTTTAGATTTATTATATTTATGGCTGCCATCTTGCATAGTGAATGCATGCGCCTTTGGGACTTTGATTTTTCCCATGTTGATGAGTTTGGTTTGCTCTTTTGTCATGGATTCGATAAAGTCCTCAAGAGAAGGCATCTTCCAAGTGGCTCCAGAGGAGAATCTGACAGAATTGAATGTGGATACGAATAGAGAGAATTCAGGACCAAGTTTGGAGAGAATGGTGAGAACCATTTGTTTCTCCTCCTTAGATTTATCAACCCCGCAAGATTTTAGTTGCGACAGTAAATCCTTGAATTTTGTAAAGAAAATTTGGATATTGTCGAAGATTTTTGGATCCAATGTGAAAAATTCCACCTCCAACATGTGTCCCCTCATCTCATCTTTTTTTCCAAATATCCCTTCCAAGGTGGTCTAGTCTTACAGGAATATATGTGAAAAAGGAGATCATGAGAAATAAGACTGCAAATTGTTCCGAGTGCTTCATCCATGCGATTTAAATACTTGGATTTTTCTATGGATGATGTTAGTTTTGTATCTGTATTCAAACTTAACATGTACAATATTTTGGTTCATATATGAATCATTATTCTCTCCTTCCATGCAAATTAGTTGTAAGGTGTAAGGATGAATTCTTTTTGGAAATCCATCTTTCCGTTGTCTTCAATCTTTTGTACCTGCAAAACATTTTGGGGTAGCTTTTTCTTAGAAGTCTGTCGGCTCTGATACCATGTAAATGTGTTGAAACTGCATAGAATATATCTAGCTAGAAAATACTACACACATTTTCAGAGAGAAATTAAGAAAGAAGAAGAAGGAGAGAAAGAATGGAAGAATTTTCATTAACCGTAATGAATAATAAATAATTTACACATGATATACGTTGTATAACTTAATGAATGTGCACTGGAGGAGAACCAATGTGCCATAGTGGTGTTCTAGAGTGATTTGTGTTAGCACTCTGTAATTTGCCCAAGGTTGTGGAGGCAGTCACAGAGGTAACATCAAAACCGCTTTGAGTCTTAGATATAGCCCTCCAAGACTTAGAGAGGGATCTCTCTGTCATATTTAGATTTGTTTGAACATGGATCTTAGGCTAGTTATGAGGTACAGAATTTGTTTTATATTTGAGATGTTTGGTTGAAGGATTGTTTTAGAATTCCATTAGGCTATGGGGTCTATTAAAGATTGAGATCAGGTACAACTTTTATTAGGCTTCTTCACAGTGCGTGATAATGAGAATTTTGGATCTTTCTGAGTTAAAATGATGGAAATATAGAAACAATGGAGATAATCAATTAAAACAGATAAACAATTAAGAATTTCTTTGCTTTAATATCAGAGGAAAAAGATTCAGATTGTTAAAAGTCAGGAACAGAGTATCAAAGATAAATTTTGCACTAAAACTCCTTTTAAACGATTAGACATAGAAATCAGAATGATCACAAAGTAGGATAACAATTAACAGAGAAGAAAGAACATCACCAACATCCACACGCAAGAATCCTGTGAATCATCCATTTTATTACTGGTAGATCTCTTCAAAAGAGATTACAAATCATTGCTCCCTTGGGCGTGAGGATCAACCCTTTTACATTAAAATTACATGAATAAATAGGAGAAATAAACCCTCAATCTTAGTAAGTCGGATTCAACCACCTCGGCAAAAAATAGAAATAAAATCCCTAAAAATCTTGAACTGTTCTTCCATGAAAGATGGGTCGAACTGCTACAAAAAAGCGGTCAACTTAGACATCATTTTCTCCTCAATAGTGACACCTATGGAAAAACTGTAGGATTTTATTATATATGAGTTTCTCTGTAGCCACAACCTCCTTTGGTTTCTCCAATTTCATCTCCAACTCGCTGAAACAACTCCCGCAAAATCAGGACTAAAACAGGAAAAACTGAAAACCTGAAAAAAGGGGTCGAAAGATGGCTTCGATTGTCCCAACTGGTGGCACCTGTGCAAAAACAGAGAGATTTTTTTGTTCTTCTACCCTTTACGGAGAAAAAACTCTCTCGTTTTTTCAAAATTCCTTCCCTTTTGCCTGGAATCCTTCCCGTAAGTCGACTGGTTAAACTGGTGAAAACGAGCGGTTTTGAGTTTTTGAGAGGGCGGTTTTGGAGAGGTAAGCGGTTTGGTCGGACCCCCCCTAAGGTGGTAAGTGGTATTGGGAGGGGGGGTCTAATTTCGGCAGGGGGGGACAAGTGTCCCTACAAATAACACTTGATCGGAACCCCTTGTGGGGATGTGACGTGAGGGAAGGGGGGTCCGGTCTTAAAGAAAAAATGTAGTGGGTAAAAACTTTAGGATATAGTTTTGATTTTATTTTTTAATTAATTTATTTTCGTTTTTATTTATTTTTTGTTTTTTATTTGTTAAATGTTTTA
>JZKD02S2429651.1:112414-130145 GCA_000966675.3 Picea glauca
TTTTTATTTATATATACTTTATTATTGTTTTTGTGTAATTTAATGTGTGATTAATAAATCACTAAACCAAGTATTAACAAACAAACTTAATTATTAATCATTAATTAATTAATTATCAACAAGTTTAATCTATTTTAATCAATCTAACTACATTAAATTTTAATTACTAACACAATTAACCTATTGTTTTCTTTTATTTTAGCCTAAGCTTGTTTATTTATGTAGGGAGAAGTGGTGGGCGAGATGTGGCCAATGGGATAAAAGGAAAAGGCGCAGAGGTGGACGAATGATGCAGCAGGGTGATGAAGGATCGGGAAAAATGGATGGAGGGGGGAAATGGAATTAACCAAGTCAAGAAAGCTAGATGTCTTCATCACGGGAGAAACGCCAAATAGGTAGCATAAGAAACAAGTTATCTATGATTATAGGACCCCAACATAGGATCCACCTAGGGATGGAAGTTCTTTTAGGAGGTTTCAAGAACCACTAAACTATGAACATGCAGACCAATGCTTTATTCATTGGGTTGATCCCAAAATCTTATTCTGCAACCTGTACCTGTTTTGATCTTTTAAATGAAACCAAATCAAAATGAACACTACTAAAAAAGAGATGCTCAGAATGTTGAGTTTATTCACACTCTCCTATCCTAATCTACTGCAATCACTACTCAATTAGGTAATGGAAAAATGCCAATGAGTCCAATCCAACAGTCAATCCAATAACTTTGTTTTTTCACTGTTTTAATAAGCACCAAAACTAGAGCTTGCAAAGGCGTTAATGATTAATTTCCAGTATGATCTTTACAACAGAGACCTTGACAATCCTAAAGAATAAAAGTAATGCCAGAAATAGATTGGGGCTCTGCAGTGAAAAATTTCTCCAGATAGGTAGTTATGGAGAAATGACCTAGGTAGCTATAGAGACCTAGGTAGCTATACCAGAAATGACTGGTTCCTTTATTCTTAAATTCAGCCAAGTCAGCAACATGAACTGGCATTGTATCTATGATTTTTTCATCCTCATGCAATTATGATGTGGCTGCAAATTTTCTATTGAACTTTGAAATGAGACTCTTGCATAAGCAGACCATGCAAATGATTGCCTAATCATGTCTTGATCATAGCCTCTTTTAAGTTCATATCTGGCCGATGAACCATGAATTTGACAACACAAGTCATCCAAGAAATCAGCTATTGGATCTTGTAGAAACTGAGATGTTTGTTGCATTGGTTCCAATGAAAGTTCTTGATCTTCTGTGTGCTTATCATCCATGACATGATTAAAAAAATTCTTCAAAATTTGAAATGAATTAAAGCTTAATGTATAGAGTTATTTTGGGTTACTCATACTCTGTCTTGGGCTCTAAGATTTTATCTGGAAATTGAAAATCATTGTAGCTCAAGGGCTGCAATTTTGGGTCTAGAACAACTTCCATATCTTCAATGATATCTTCGACTGAGTGGTCAGAACATTCTTCATCTTTACTATCAACAACTTGTGTATACTTTTCTCTCTGAATTTGAAATGAAGAGAAACATAGAGGCATAGATCTTTAACTTACTATGAGATTTGTTGTGTTTTCCTCCTTGATGTCATAATCAATATGCACAGGTTGATTGTCATATTTGAGTTGTAACTAATATTCTTCCTGCCAACAACATGTTGTTGATTGCTTTGAACAGTCAACATCTATTTCAGCCACATAATCATCATCATATTGATCATACTTGGGTAGATTATCAAGGTAAGAAATGTCATCAAGCATGTACATCATATCATCTCGTTGTTCCTCTGCAAGTTGAGATGGAGTTTCATCTTTGACTGTGTCGTGAATTGAATACATGAAATGATTGTTTTCCAATCCATGATACCAAGGGTGAGATACAAAGTGTTTGGGAACAATGAATCTTTCTTTCTCTGAGATCAATGGGATGTAATGCCTTTGAACATCAATTTTTTCTCTTATGCTAATCCTGTGTAACATTTCTTCCATGGTTTTTGCCATAATGTCCAGTTTAGCTTCTGAAGATTTCAGTTGCTCCTTTTCTTTGTTCTTTCTGTCTTATGCCTCCAACTTTGACCTTTTGATCAACAAATTATATTCCACGCTAATTGCATTGTCCTGCATCTCCTTGAGTGTAGTAGTGTTCCTTTCTCTCAACTGAAATGCCATCTCTGGATCAAAGGAATCTGGGTAGCATAAAAGAGTTGAACCAGGAGGTCGTTTTATATCAGCAGGCATGGAATTGTAAACTCGATTGAATCTGGATGAAAAGTGTTTCACTATCTCTCCTGGAAATATTTTCAAATGATCATACTCTTCTAAAATGAGAAAAATATTTCTCTTGATCTCCCATTTACCAAGGAAGACTTCTACAAACTGCTGAAGATTTGGAATGCTTGCAGCTGACAAATTTTTGAACCTTTCCTTAGCTCTACCTTGCAAAGATAAAGAGAAAATCCTAATGTCGGCATCAACTTCCTCAACCTCAAAAAGGTCAAGAAAATTCTCAAAACCCTGAATGTGTTTCTTAGCAGTGATATTACCATGTTCTCCATCAAATCTAGGAAGATGTTTGTAATAATTGGCAAGGAAATCATGGAGTATAGGGGGTAAGATAAGAGGCTTGTATCTATATGGAATATTTACAAGTGTAGGAGTATGTACAGGATCTGTAAAACTAGGCTTGATCTCTTGAGGTTCCTCAGGTTGAATTTGATCAACATGAGTTTCAACAATATGGTCTTGGCCATGTTCACAAAAAGGGAAGAAATAATTAAAATGAAACCAATTACATCTTGGATAAAATTCCAACTTAAATACCTGATCTTTTCAAATGGTCTAGTCATGTTTCAGGTTCTTCCTCCAATGGAGTCTTTGAATTGGGACTGGTCTGGAGCTGATTGGAGTCACCAAGCAGATGATTCAGCCTTATGGTGTTTGATCATTGTCCACCATCAGTCATCAAATCTAGAACTTGATATGCATTATGAGGAAAGGTCCCCAGTGGAGTCGCCATTATGTTATCACTCTGTAATTTGTCCAAGGCTATGGAGGCAGTCACAGAGGTAACATCAAAATCGCTTTGAGTCTTGTATCTATCCCTCCAAGACTCAAAGAGGGATCTCTCTGTCAGATTTAGATTTGTTTAAACATGGATCTTAAGCTAGTTATGAGGTGCAGAATTTGTTTTATATTTGAGATGTTTGGTTGAAGGACTGTTTTAGAATTCCATTGGGCTATGGGGTCTGTTAAAAATTGAGATCAGGTATAGCTTTTATTAGGATTCTTCACAGGGTAAGGTAATGAGAATGTTGGATATTTCTAAGTTAAAGTGATGGAAAGATAGAAACAGGGGAGATAACCAATTAAAACAGAGAAGCAGTTAAGAATTTCTTTGCTTTAATATCAGAGGAAAAACATTCAGATCGTTAAAAGACAAGAACAGAGTATCAGAGATAAATTTTGGACTTAAACTCCTTTTAAATGATTAGATATAGCAATCAGAATGATCACAAATTAGGATAACAATTAACAGAGAAGAAAGCACATCACCAACATCCACATGCAGGAATCATGTGAATCATCTCTTTCATTACTGGTAGATCTCTTCCAAATAGATTACAGATTACCGCTCCCTTGGGAGTGAGGATCAACCCTTTTACATTAAAATTACATGAATAAATAGGAGATATCACCACTCAAGCTTAAGAAGTCGTATTCATCCACCTCGGCCAAAAATAGAAATAAAATCCCTAAAAATCTTGAACTGTTCCGCCATGAAAGACGGGTCGAACTGCTGCAAAAAAGGGGTCAACTCAGACATTTGTTTCTCCTCAATGGTAACGCTTGTGCAACAAATTTAGGAGTTTATTGTATATGAGTTTTTCTGGAGAAAATATGTCCTTTGGTTTCCCCAATTTCATCTCTATCTCATTGATACAGCTCCCGCAAAATCAAGACTAAAACAGGAAAAACCGGAAACCTGAAAAAAGGGGATGAAAGATAGCTTCTACTCTCCCAATTGGTTGTACCTGTGCAAAAACTGAGAATTTTTTTTGTTCTTCATCCCGTTACGGAGAAAAACCTCTCTCGATTTTTCAAAATTCCTTCCCATTTTCCCAGAATCCTTCCTGAAAGTCAACTGGTCAATTTGACAAAAACGAGCGGTTTGAGTTTTTGGGAGAGCAGTTTTGGAGAGGTAAGCGATTTGGTCGGACACCCCCTAAGGTGGTAAGTGGTATTGGGAGGGGAGTTCTGATTTCACCAGGGGGTGACAAGTGTCCCTCCCAATACCACTTGATCAAACCCCTTGTGTTGATGTGACGTGAGGGAGGGGGGGTCTGATCTTAAAGAAAAAAATGTAGTGGGTAAAAACTTTAAGATATAGTTTTGATTTTATTTTTTAATTAATTTGTTTTTCGTTTTTATTTATTTTTTTTTTTTTATTTGTTAAATGTTTTATTTTAAAATTTGTTTTATTTTAATTTATGTTGTATTTGTATTTAATATATGTTTTTTATATTTTTTATATGTTTCATTTTAATATATGTTTTTTTATATTTTTTATTTTTAATTGTTTTTTATTTATATATACTTTATTATTGTTTTCATGTAATTTAATGTGTGATTAATAAAKCACTAACCCAAGTATTAAAAAACTAAMTTAATTATTAATCATTAWTTAATTAATTAATAATTWATTTATTATCAACAAGTTTAATCTATTTTAATCAATCTAACTACATTAAATTTTAATTACTAACATAATTAACCTATTGTTTTTTTTTTTAATTTTAGCCTAAGCTTGTTTATTTASGTAGGGAGAAGTGGTGGGCGAGATGTGGCCAATGGGATAAAATGACAAGGCRTAGAGGTGGATGAATGATGCAGTAGGGTGATGAAGGATCGGGCGAAATGGATGGAGGGGGGAAATGGAATTAACCAGGTCCAGAAAGCCAGATGTTTTCATCATGGGAGAAAATCCAAATAGGCAGTTGAAGAAACAAGTTATCTGTGATTATAGGAACCCAACAATATAGACACACACCAAAAGTTACGGGAGTGTACTACCACCTAGCCTAGTCTCTCAGGCAGTTACGGGAGTGAACTGCCACCTAGCTAAGTTAACTAGTCAACTAGTCTTCAATTAACTGACTGAACAAAGTGTAGTGAGGAGTAGATCAAGGAATCAAGGGTAATGTGCCAGTCTGGTGATGATCCTAAGGCAAGTGTGCATTAGCATGGTGATTATCTCAATGTTGCATGGTGACAAAAACAATGCAACATCTAGACTCAACTCAACTAGTCAAACTAAAGTGTTAACTGAAAGAGAATTTTCTCCAAGTGGAATATTCTCCCCTAAAATATAGGAGACAGGATAATGACTAATTATGACTAATAAACGAGGAAAAACCTTAGGAAAAATAAATCCTAGGTGTTTGTGAAGTAACTCAACCACGTACTTTGCCAACGCTGATGGGGATCGGCTATCTCTTGAGTCTTCATGGTCAATAACTTATGCAAACCAAATCTGCCTTCTATCGATGTCAATGGTGCATCGACAATCGATGATTAGTGTAACTGCATGGCCACTTTACCTACTTGAAATTTGTCAATGTCGAACACGAGTGCGTTAGTCACAATGTTAGTTGCAGATTCTTAGTTAGGATGCCAAGTTCTTTTAGACACAAGGTTTTATTTAACAAGTTGAAACAAACCCGACTTGCTTGATAAGAGTCATGAAAAAAAATAAAAAAATTGTCATCCAAAGTGAACTCAATTTAGACAACAAAAGAAAACAAGTGGTACCCAAAAAGTGATAGAATTTCATAAGGATTTTTAAGGTGTGTTGAGCACTAAACAATGGCAATTTACTGGGTGAAAGAATAATCTATGTTCCTTCCCCAGTCTTATTTGATGCAGAAGATGGTTAGGAACCTAACTGGTTTTTCTTTTATCAGAGTCTCTTCTATCCTTGCATTTATAATTCCCCCCGTTTATGAATCTGGGCCCGCCTATGGATTTTCAACCTTTAGTCTACCTTCATTCCTCTTGACCATGACCCAATCCCCCTTTTGACAAGAGCCGAGTGAATCATTCACTAGCACTAAGGCTTTTAGTTATCATCATTCACTTGATGCGGTGTTGCTTCACTGCCAATGAGCGTCCATAGCCCTGACGGAGTCACCCTGATGTCACAGACCTTGCTCCACTGCAAGCGAGCATCCATAGCCCAGGTGGATTTATCTGCATACCCTGTCCTACTTTGCACTCATTTGATATCAGTGATTTATTTTTTGGTAGATATGCCCTGAGCGAGTGGGAGAGGAGGACGTTTGTTATTTGCAAGATGAGATGGTTAAGGTGAAATTGTTCCTAGCTTTGTATTGAGGGACATGTGTTCCTTTCCAACTTATCATATTTCCCTTTAGGTTTTACCAGACCACCAGACAGACACTTCATCACTTTCCAAGGTCGTCTATTTGCAAAGGTCAGGTACTAAACTCTTTTTAAGAAAAATGTGATTTTCCCAACGTTTCTTGTGTTGCATGTAAGCGTGAGTTAGGAATAGAGTTTTCTACACCGTATTGATTAAGGTCAACCAATGCCTTGCGGAACACAAATTTATTGCACAAAAAACACCACACAAAAGAAAAATAGAAATAAAGTACTCTTCAATCAACCTACCTAGCACCTACAAATAGAATAACATGAAAACACACACACACACACATTTTTTTTTAAGAAAATTGTTTTAGGTCTTGTCCATTCACCATGAGGGCATCGATTTCCCCCCTCATATTTTGCAACTGATATGTTCATGCCCCAAGTTTCTCGGCTACGTGGAAAGGTCTGAGCCATAGATTCTGAAACTTTGAATGTTTTTCCTTCGGTTCATTTGCTCTATCCCATTTCAAGACTAAGTCTCCTAATTCAAAATTCTTCTCTCTGACCTTATGCTTGTTAAACCATCTTTTAACTATTTGTTGATGAGCGACGAACTTTGATTCTGATTTCTCCCTTTATTATTCTAGCATGAGGAGGGTATCAATTCTATGTTGAATAACCAATGAGGGTTGTCCTCTAGATCCATGAGAAATCTGAAGAAATGGAAGATATATCCCTTTCAGGAGAATGGTTTCTTGTTCGTATACCATAAGTATGGGGAGTTCCCTATAGATTTTTTGTGTGTTACTCTATCATCCCATAAGGAAGTATGAAGCGAACTATGCCGATTCCTCTAATTGTCTGCAAATGTTATCTTCAATATCCTCACTAGGTTCTTATTGGTTGATTATGCCAATCCATTCCCCTGTGGATAGTAGTTTGAAAAGTATCTTATTATGATTCCTTTGTCTAGAGAAAAAATTGTTAATAGGGTAGAATAAAAGTAAGCAACATTGTCAAAAAAAAGAATGGAAGGCATACCAAACCTTGTGATCAGTTGTTGTTCTATGAATTGGATTACCACCTTTTCGTTCATGTGAGTTAGAGGGATGGACTCTGCCCATTTTGTAAAATAGTATGTAGCAGTCAATATGTAGCTATTTTGTTTTGAAGAACTCGGGATAATCTCCCATATGACATCTAACCCCCATTGCTTGAATGGTCTGGATATGGCCACTAGTTGGAGTGGAACAATTGCTCTATTTTCCCTCCCCGTGCTTATTTGACAAGTTTTACAATTTCTAGCGTATGTATGAGTTTCTCTAAAAAGAGTAGGCCAGTAATAGTTGGCTCTCAGTATCTTGTGAGCAGTGGTATTCCCTACAAAGTGTCCACCTGCAGGACCATCATGGAGCTCCTTTAGAACCTTTTGTGTGTCTTCATGTTCGAGACATCTCAAAAGTACCCCATCATAATTAACACGAAAGAGCACCGAATTTATGAGGCAATATTGTGTCAATTTTAGTCTAAGAGCTCTCCTTTCCTTAGGGTTTAGTTTTTCTGGGAAAGTCCCGTGATGCAGGAGATAAATTAGTTTTCCATACCAAGACTCCTGCCATAGGGGAACATATAAAGCTTCACTACACCATAACGTTGATTCATTCTCCCACCCGGAGTCTTCATTTACACAATCCCTGTCCTTGGACGAGTTTGGTAGGTTTTGTATCTAATCAAATTCTTGGACAACTGCCATCCAATTTCCTCTTCTTTTCCCCATCTCCTATTGAGTGAATAGGGATCGAACTGCAAGGTGAGGCACAATGAATTTGGTGTGATTTTTTAGGATTAAGATATGAAATGTTTTACTACTTTGTACACTACATAAGCTTGTTTGTCTATAGTAGGGTAATTTAGTTCAGCCCCTTGGAGATTAGTACACATAAATGAGATCGGTGCCTCATTATTGTCATCATCCTTCTCAGTCAATACTGCAATCAAAGATTGGTCAGAGACAAAAGTATAGAGGAAACAATATTTATTGAAGTCGGGACTTCGCAACACCGGAGCTTGAGATATTTCAATCTTGATATTGTTGAAAGAATAGTTTCACTCGTCATCCCACTTAAAATCAACATCCTTGCGAATCATTTTTTGTAAGGGTTTGATAGTTTCAGTGAAATCGGGGGTGAACTTCCTCACAAAATTGATTTTCTCGAAGAAGGATTGCATAGCCTTTTGTTGTGGGATAAGGGAATTTGAGTTATTGGCTTAATTCATTCTGGGTCTATGTGAATCCCTGCTTGAGATATAATATGACCTAGTAGTTTCCCTTACTCGAAACCAAAGATAGTTTTCTTAGGGTTTAAAGATATACCATATTTCCTTCACCTTTTGAAAATCTAGGTTAGATGTTGGATGTGATCTTCTTTGTTCTTTGAATACACAGTCACGTCGTCTAAATAGACTACTACACACTTGTTGATCAATCCCCAAAAATATACGTACATGGCCCTTTGGAAGGTTGTTCCTGTGTTAATCGGCCATAAGGGCATGCATTTATAAGAAAAAATTCCCCACTTGGTTCGGAAGGTAGTTTTCAATTGGTCCTCTTCTGAGACTAGAACCTGGTTGTAGCTTGAAAATCCATCTAGCAGGGAGAAAATCTCAGAACCAGACATGGTCTGCAAGAGATGTTACATTGGTGGGACTGGGTAGTTATGTTTTTTTTATGCTCTGTTGAGGTTTCTAAAGTCCACACATAGGCGGATTTCCCCAGACGTTTTCCCGACAGGAACCAAATTTGCTACCCAGGCAGAGTGTCTAACCTGAAAGATAATTTTAGCATCTGGTAATTTTTTAATCTCTTGACACATGAGGGGTTCCAGAGATGGGTGGTACTTTCGGAGCTTATGTTGGAAGGGTTTTACGTCAGATTTTAATGGGATTGTATGTTGAATAATGCAAGTGTCATAAGTTTTTAGATCCCGGTAGGACCATGCAAAAACATCTTGATATTCTCTGAAAAGTTTGAGATAGGCTTTCCTTTCTTCTTTAGACACTGTCTTGCCTAGATTTATATTCTTAGGTTTTTTCAGGGTTCCTATATTTATAGTCTCGTACATGGGACACGAGCTCCCTATATTTGTGTTTTTTGACCCTTTAAATCTCTCCCTTAAGTCAAAGAGGTTCTCCAAATTGGCTACCCCTTTCAGTATCGTGTGAAACTTTAGTTTGTTACTAGAGTGATATGTTTCACCTCTTTGTTCGTGGGAGTCGGTTTCTACTAATTTCTCTTGGAATACTTCATTATCAATATCCAGGTCTTTAAAATTTTCTTGATTGGTCAGGAAGTTTATAATTTTTTCATCTCCTTCAAATACCTTCCAATTAGAAATATTGTTGGGCACTGAGGGTTTATAGAGTAGTTCCATAGTGAATCGCGAGGCTTCATAGTATTCAAAAGGGGATAGCCTCGAGGAAGCAGTGGCTAGGGAATCAGCAAGAGTATTCGTTGTCCTGGGAGTCATTGTAATATTGAAGGCCTCAAAATTTTCTACTAGCACGTGCACTTCCTGTTGATAATTCCTCAGGTGAGGAGAGCTGCAATGTATAGTATTCTTTACTTGCCTGACCATAATTTCAGAATCCCCAAAAAAATTTATCTCTTTAACATTCAATTCTATGGATTTCTTTAGTCCTTGCACCAAATCTTTATACTCGGCAGTATTATTAGTGCATTCAAATTCTAGTCTGCAAGACAGGAAATTTCATTTCCCCTTTAGGTCAACGAGGATACATCCTGCTCCCGATCCTTCTTGTGATTTAGACCCATCAAAGTACAGGGTCCAAACCTGTGAACGAAAATCACAAACTTCTCCATGCCTACTAACATCCTCCCCTCCACCTACTTTTTTTGTGGTTTCCGACAGAGGTTCTTGATAGAAGAGGCTTTCTTCCGCCGCTACCAGTATATTTACCTGAAAATTTGTTTTGAAGTTTTGAGTAAGAGGCACATCATATGAGAGAGGGGAGAAATTTCTAAAATCAGAATCACAGGAGTAGTTGCCTAGCACGGGGAAATAGGTCGATGAGGGTTCGTTGAAGTATTCTAAATTGGTGATAGTATGTTTGAGATACATTTCTTTATCGATCCTAATCATGTTTGCGTGTCCCTTTAATGGGAACCAGAGGTGAGCCCAATATGTGCTAAAGTATCCATTCAACTTCTTGGACCAATATCGACTAAGTAGCAGTCCATAAGCTTCTAGTATATCCACTACAATGATATCGATTACTTGAAAAAAAATTGGGTGTGTATCCATTCTGATCATGAGGTCCTTGAGTTTCCCAATAAATTTCACCCGAGTCATGTCCAGTTGTATAACATGTTTATCACTTTTGAGCGGGACTGTGTTTAATTTATTGCAAATAGATAATGGCATAACATTATAGGATTCCTCTGAGTCAACTAAATAACTATGGAGGTTTCGGTTGAATACTTTGAACATTAAAAGGAACAGTGGGACAAAAGGATTTCCTTTTTTATCTACAGAGCAATAATTCACATTTGGTTTATTTTTTTGGTATGTGGGAGAGGGAACCTCCCCTTGGTCAGTACTTGTTATAGGGATTTCTACTAACTTTAAGGCTTGTAACAGAAAGTCCTTTTGCTAGGGAATTTTACACATGTTCATGACCGATACATTTACCTTCAATATTTTTAAATCTTCTACTATGTTGTTTTCTATCTTGGGTGATTCTCGTGTATGGATATTTATAGGATTTCTTTGGGAGACAAAAGGTGCTTTCAAGTGATCGGATGTTTGTTTTCCTCTCGAGGTTTGGAAAATGGTAAGGTCATTTGAAACCGGCTGACCCTTACTTTGGGTCTGTACAACCAAAACCTCAATGGGTGGTTCTTGAACCTCAAATATATCATCGGAAGGCATTGGCAAGTCAGGATCCCACAACAACATGGTTGTTTCTTCTGGCGGGTCAACTTCCTCATGATATGAAATATTTACCGTTGAGTCGCCTAATTGTTCGGTAAGGGAGACTTCGTCTAGGAACCAATTTTCCATCAAATTCATGGCATGTGCCCATTGTGGACAATTTCTTTCAGAATGTTTCTCTTGATGATAGGTACAGAAAGAGTCGGATGCTACATTGCCCAGGTCGATGTTTAATTTGGTTGGGGTAGGTTCAATATCCTTGAACAGTGCATTTATCTAAAAAAATGGTTTATAAGGCCTTTGGCCTTGGTTTTCTTCCCCTGCACTTCTTTTCATATCTATGATTTCATTTGACAATTTCTTTATCATCCGTTGTAGGTCTTCTATGTCTCCACTTCCCTTTTTGGGACCTTGTTTTGTTTGTTTTCTTGGGGGTATAGTCAACAAGAGTCCTCTCCTGGGTGGAGGTTGAGATTCCTTCTTAACTAGTGAGACCTGGCCCTCTTTACATCCCTTCATTTGGAATTCAATTATTTTGTCTTCCTCGAAATTTTCAGCCAGGGTATGTTTGGCAACCCTTTTTACAAACAGGGAAATAGAAGCAGGGAGAGCATTAGCATATACCTCAATTTGCAACTCTTGAGTGGGTTTGGCTTCGGGTTTAAATTTGTTCATGATAGTGGTAAATCGTTGATTGAAGTCTTTAACCTTTTCTTTTGAACTCATGGTGGCAGCGAACGGTTCAGCCATTAAATCTCCTGTAGTGGTTTCTTCTGTAAATTTGTCAAATATTTTTGAAACTTTGTCCAAGTAGTTATGGACCCTACAGGAAAGTTAAAATACCATGTTGAGGCTGAATTCTCAAAGGTGTAGGGAAAAATCTTTCATACTACATCCTCATGTTGGGCCTTCATCAATCTAATAGCTAGTATGAACTTTTTAATATGGTCTTCAGGCAATCTGGAGGTTTCAGGGTCAAACTTAGGAAGTAAATTTTATGGATGTCGAGGGAGGGGGGTTATGTACCCGTCTGGGATTGCCAGGGAATCTCTGGCCAACCAAGGTTGATTATTTTGAGGTGGGTTTTCCCTTTATTCATTATGATCATTATTATTCTCCATGTCATCTGACTCCAAAGCTGAGTGATCTAAGTTAAAATATTCCTCATCAAATTCAAAATCATCAGGCTCGGAGTAGTTACTAACTGGTGTTTCAGGGATCAGATTAAGGGGATGTCCGATATCGATGAGGGAAAAAACTATCAAGTATTCTACTGTGTGAACAAAAACATGTTCGGGGGTGTTGACCACTGGTCTACTTACATTTTTTCTACGAGGAAGTAATGGAGCTAAGGGTAATGATCCAATTTGTTGAGCGTAATCTCTTGTGATTCCTCTGAACTGGTTCAACTCCTCGTGAGGAAGAGCATAAGGAAATTCAAGGTATAGATGTTCTTTCTCTTGCTGGGGTGATTTACTCATTTCGGGAGTACTAAGAGTATGTGGGTTGTCTTGATAATGACTAGCCATGCATGTGGGATGTTCTTAATCTATAGGTTATGCAAAATATTGTTAGTCATTCATTCACAGACCCTCCTTCTAGTACCAATTTTGTTGAGGGGTCCTAAATCCCTTTAACTCAACAATAGGAACCAAACCCACCATGGAGGCCCAATTAGACTCTATAGTTTTTTATGGTGGAATGGTTCTCCAGATCTTTCAATCTGGCCAATTTATCGATGGGATTTACATAGTGATTGATAGGATATCTTCTTATGAAAGTTCCTCCTTCAGTTTAAATGTTCTCTTTTTGTATTTTCTTTTATTAGATGGGTCTGATCAAAGGATGTGTACTGGTATAAACCTGCTGGTAAAGGGGGTTCTTAACTATTGAAGAAGTCTGAGCTTGGGATAGCCCTTGTGCTCAAGCATGTAGACAAATATATTCACACCTGTGACAAGCCTAGTACTAATACATTAACTTGTTGGTATTTCAATTATTGATTGAGATATAATTATCGAAAGAAAACATGCATGCAATAAGATGATGGCAAGAAAAATAGTTTCCTTAGCTCTAGAATTAATCACACATTAACACAACATTTTTCTTTTATCATTAGAGACAAGAACTACAAAAAATATTGAAACAGTTAACTTATGAATAGATTCAAAAAACTCTTACTCGTTACAACATCGATTAATGAAATGAAGTTGGAAGTAATTCCTCCTAAATCCAATCACACAACGCCTTTGATGAAAAACATAAATTTGTCTCTGGTCCTAAACATGACTTCTCAATTAAGTTAGTTCAGAAATAGTTCTTTACAATTCCAAAAATGAGGGTCTTTCCCAAAACCATCGACCTTTGCCAAAAGTTCAATCCTCTTATTTATAATAAATCATTAACTAAATATAGCTATTACAAGTGCAAGCTAAGTAAAAAACAATATCTCCACATGGCATTTACATCTCTCTATATTCTAAGAATCATCAAATAGTTTTATTGAAGTGGATGACTCTTCTCATACTACGATCATTTGATGAAGAGTTCCTCCCATGTGTTGGCATACAGGAACCTGTGTTGGTCCATCGGGGCTGAAAGAATTTCTTTCACTTCTACTGCATGTGTTTTGTACTTGACTATTTTAATACTTAACCAATGCAAAACTGCTTGATCCTTAATCGGATTCTCCATGAACTGTTGTACTTGACTTGATGCCATGCTTGCCACCTTTTCTATCTCTGTTGTCCATGCCAAGTCTTGTACTGCATGTTTCTTGACTATATCATGCAGGTCGACAAAGTCCTCGAGTGAGTCAAATTCTGGGAGGTCGATGTCTTTCATCTCCCGATTAATATTTTCCCAACTCTTTTCTCACTTGGCCCACTTCTCCTGAATCTCCCGTTGAGGTTCCTGGTCCATTTTTACCCAGTATTCAGCCGCTTTCCTGATCTGATCTATGTTGCTCTCTCTCAGCACCTGAATTTCGTGCTCTTCGGCATCGCGTCCCTTTTCAACTGCACTGATGTAATCGATCCTTTATACTACTTGGTGAGCCTTCTCATACCACCTTTCCACGTCCTTACGAGTTGCTAGTGCCATAAGGGTGTCTTCCTAGAAATCGGTTATACCTACAGTGAAAAGGTGTCATTCATTCATGAATTTGGCATAGGCATCTTGGAAATCACTTCTCAAAAACATCGTGGCCTATGTGGAGTCCTGATATTATTTTTCCAAATGGCATAGATGCTCCAACTCCTTAAGTGTAGTAGCCAACTCCTTTTCATATCTTCTTTTTCTATCCAATGTGGCATATGTGATAGCCATCCTTGCTCCAATAAGATCAGACGTCTTGGTGTGTTCTGTGCTAAGCAACTTCTCCTCTGTAGTGATGAGAATTGAGCGATCATGTTATAGATGATCGCTTGTATGTTGAAGACCTCATCAACAGGTTCATGGATTTGTTGTTCTCCCCAGGTTGTAGTATTTCCCAGGATCCCGGTTGTGTGTATCTATTCTAGGATGGGTTACTGAACTTCTTCCATATGTTATGATGGCTCGATATCCATCTATTTCTCATTGGCTGGTAAGGTATCGATCAAAACTAAAGAACCATAGGTAGGTTTGGTACTTACCTAGTAATCACCCATTGAAGTGTCGATTTCTTGCTGTGGAATTTCCTCTTTATAGCCACCTGATCCTAGTTCATCCCTATAGATTTCTATTGGGGCTCCTAAAAAGTTGAGTAGCTCAGTGTCTAAAACACTTTCTACCTCATGGTCGCTCTGTGGAAGGTTTTGAATTGAAGCATCGAGACCTGGGGTAGATGCTCTCTTAGGTTCTTTTTCCTCCATAATCTACATCGGAGTCACCAGAGACACCTCCGAACTCTCCTCGTCATCATAGATGGTTATTAATTCAAACAAGGGGTTTGGTACACTTGTCCTACCTGGTGTCCTTGCTATCTCAGGTTGGGTTGAAATTCCCCCTGGTGATCTAATATGTGGTGGTGGAACTTCAAGGTTTTCTAGCTCGGTGATTTTCTTGAGTTGTATTGGCTCTAAGCCACTTGGCTCTCCTATTCTTTCAATTGGATCATTAGCGAGAATTATCAACATCTCTACGAGATCAGGGTCATTATGTAGCTGATCAGTGATCCTTTATGCCCCTTTTAACAAGAGAAGCCCTCTTATTTGTGGTTTTGTAATTTCTGCTGCCCTAATTTCTTCCCTAACCCTGAGGGCCTCTTGGGATAACTACTCTATTGTCTCCACCTATTCATCCATGCTCATAGCCTTTAACCTTGTCATGTTCATTTTGTCCATTCTCTGTACTACCTCCTCCCAGACCTGAGTGCATTCTGTGAAAATTTCATCTTCAAATTTGTCATGTGTGTATCGTTATTGGCCCTTGACCAAGTTTTGGGAGATACTTGGTCATGATTGACCATTTTTTGGGACTTCGACAGCCTGTCGAAGATGGAGCGCTAGACGAAGTAGAGATTACGGAATCTTGACCCACTTTTGGGTCCCTTTTGGGTTTTGGGGATAATGTAACGGGGATGGGATGTTGGCCCATGGGTTTTGCCCATGTGTAGGCCTATTTTGTATGTATAAATAAGTAAGCTAGGCAATGTAAGAGGTAGTACATCTATGTGATGGTAAATATTACTATGTGCAAGTGATCTATGTGATTGAGTAGGCTTTGTGCATATTGTTGAACTTGTAGTTTTAAGTTCAATTCGTTGTAAGGAGTTGTGGAAGGCTTTGTGTTGTAGCTCAAGGAAGAAGGATCTAGCGAGCTGCGCAAATCTTCTATCCTATGCGAAGAAGGTTTTTGGTGGCTCTATGTTGTAACTGATTAAAGACACTAATAAAGAAGAAGAGTTGGTGGACGTAGCCCCAGGGTGGGGGTGAACCACGTAAATCTGTGTGTTATTCTTTTTGCTTTGATTTAATGTGTTTATTCCTTCTTTTGCTAAGTGCTTTGATATATTTAGATAGATCTACTTATACTTTGTGCTTCTTAGAGGTGTGTGAATGTTTGATATGACATGTATGAAGATGCTTAGTGCTGATCTATCGGATATGATCTATTTTACTATTTCTAAGTGTTGAAATACCTTAGATCTAAGTAAATGTTGTGATGCTCTGTGCTATCTGTGAAGTATAATAAGGGTTGAATATTGACGAATGATTGATGCTAAGTGCTATGTAAGTGATATAATCACAGATCTGTGTCCCAGCTAAGGTTGCAGACACCTGAGTCTTGCAACCACCCCTGCCTCTACCTCGAGTGAGACTTCATCTGCCTTGTTGTAGCGTTGAACCCTGGGTCTACCCCTATGCCAACAAATGGTTCTGTTGTCGGGACCTGAAACTGTGATTGATGGGAACTAAAGAATAAGAAGCTTTGTAAAAAAGATTCGATCTGAAACCGTGGAAGCTTTGTGCATAGTGTGCAGCATCCTACTTGACCTGTGAAGCTTTGTTCCATAAAAGAAAGGTCATATCTACAAGAAAAGAGATTGATACTAAAGAAAATAAGAAAGATATGAACACTTTGTGCTCTAAGAAAGGTAAAAGTGGAATTTTCTGATTAAAAGAGGTAAGATCTGTAAGCTATGTGCTCTGATAAAGGTAAGAATAGTTCAAAGTTCTAAATCTGAAAGCTTTGTACTCTGTAAAAGTAAGATAGGTGGAAATTTTTGTTTCTAAAGCATGGATCTAGGTATGTTTGATAGATTCTGTCCTAGCTTAAAAACTAGGGCATCAATAGTTGAAATAAGGTTTGATAAGAATAGTGATAGATATGCCATACCTATGCATAGAAAGAATGCTTGGACTAACAAATGGATGCAGGATCCTAGGAAGAATTTGTTGCAGGTTAGCTACCATGATCCTAGTGCGCAGTGCAGGAGAGGTTGGGGATCATTTAAATGAAAGAGAGGATTAACCCTTTGTTACAGTTGTAGAAAACTGGGACATCTAGCTAAAGAATGCTCTGGTAGAAGTCCTAGTTGTCTTTGTTGTAAATCTCTAGACCATGAAGTATTGGATTGCCCCAGAATGATTGCTAAGCTTGAAGGAATGAATCTAAACCAAGAGGCAGATCCAAAAATAGCAGAACCCCATAAAGAATCAGCAAAAGTATTGCTACAGATGAAAGAAACTGATACAAACTAGGATAACTGGCATTCTGATGCAAGTAACCCATCGAGGAAAAGATCCTGATATGTATGGGAATAAGGAGGCTGGAGGGTCGGATGGAACCCATGAGGAAATCAGATATAACCCGGAGAAAGCACCAGGATCCGAAGGAAGTCTTGGAGGTGGCATGTTCCATGGGCAGATGGGTAGCAGAACCAATCATAGGCCATACATGC